>OVAN01008003.1:0-18811 GCA_900406275.1 Anastatica hierochuntica | reverse complement strand
TTTTTGTGTTTGACCAACAATTTTGAGTCATTTTTGAAATCACCCCTTATATTTTAATATTATAGATGCACAATCTATCACTAAAAAAAATTCTTGAAATCAAGTTTACCGAGCAAAAAAGTATTATTATATATTAGAGTGTAAATATCACAAGTTTATCGAACTGAAAAGTATTATTGAACATTGTATTTTAATGGAATTGAATGTAGTTTAAATTCAGTCTTAAATCTAATGTTATTCAACTGCGTAATTCATAGAAATAAAATAAATGTTCGGCTATTGGATTATATACTTCAATGATGTAATATGAAACACATTAAAAATCACCTTTTATTCAAAATTAACCTCATATAAGGGGATTTTGATTATGATGTATTTTAACGTGTTGTTTTGTTCATGACTAAAAAGATACAAACTTTTTTATTTGGATTTTATGTATTTTATATGGAAAACGTAAAAAAGACATATTTAAAAGTCAATCGTTTGTGGTTAATCAGTTAATTGATGTGTAACTTAAAGTAAAACTATGGCAAGTCGAATCTGAATTTTATTCTTCTTCCGTTTTCAACTTCCAGATGTTTTTTCAGTTTTCAGATAATGTTATGATCTTCTCCAAATTTTGTGACGCCTTCTTCCCTGTCGCATAATTGTAGAGCTCTAACGCTCGTCATCACTTCACATACAATTGGTAGATTTTTTACATTATTTAATGGCAACATGAACTTTTCTCCCTCGCCATTGTTTCTCCATGGGAAGATAGAAGACAAATCCTTATGTTCCTTCTCATACGTATCTTCGCCGCGTGTTTTTGTCTTCTTTGATCCTCTTGTTTTTTTCTCTTTTTCTTTTTGTTTGTATATGATCTTATATTTTTCTCTTTGGATATTTCCACAAATCTTTGAATCTTTCTTTCTACTCGATTTCACATTCCTGAATTTCGTCAGACATTCTTATTCTAATGATATCTTAGCTAATAACATTTTAAAACTCATTAGTTACATTGACTCTACAATCACTCTTACTCATTTCTGCAGAAATAATCAAAGAATTTACATAAAGAGTATGACGCGGTGTTTTCCTTATTTGGTTAGAAACAAACATTCTTCGTAATGTTACTTTGTACTTTGTAGGATGATCATTTGTTAGTTTATAATGCTTATTTGTATAATAGATTCTTTGAATGATGATTGTAGTAAAAAAAAATCCCAATGTAAATGTGAATGTGGTGATGTTAGAGAAGAGTGTTCAGATATAACTACAGAAAAATCAAAAGCGAGAATATATAGTTTTATGAAATACATATGGTTTTAAAACGCAAGGAAATACATTAAAAAAACACAATACATTAAAATACAAGAAATTCCATGATCATTATAATAAATTCATTCAAATCCATTAAAAATCTTCCAAATTTAAATAAAACACATTCAATTACTTCATCAAATAACACCTCTAAGTATCATTTCAAAATTAAATTAAATAAGATTAAATTTTAGACCAAATAGCTGAGTAAATAATGTATTGAATTAATAAAACATAAGTTTATATTTGCAGACAAAAAAATAGACCACTAGATCTATTAAAAAGATTTAAAATTCAATATTTTTATGTTTTTTAAATTTAGAAACAATTATAAAATCAATATAAAAACCTAACTTACCGTGAACTATATAATATTCTAAAAATTTTGTTTGAAAACTACATTCATTGTTTTTTTCTGAAGCTTTCCTTCTTTATCGGTTATCAAGATTTTTAATCTCGTTCTTGATTTAACTCTTATAAGTGCAACATATAACTGGTCTAATTAGATACACATGTACCTAAATATTTTTACATATAATTACCATATACTTTCAATGTAAATTTTGAACATTAACTTGTACCTTAATTCACAACTTAATTGAAGATAATAATAATCAACTTACATAGTCTAATGAATTTTTATATGGAAAATTAAATAAATTTTAAACCGTGGATTCCAATATTTTATTCAATTAAATTTATACATTAATTATCTATAATATTTTCATTGTTATAAATGGTAAATTTCCATATATTTTGATGATATAATTTTTGTTTTAAATAAATAAATCATCTTCAACTTTTTTTAAAATGATGTAAAATGATTTTGAATTTAAATATTCTATAATTTTAAATACTTCAAATACATTGTCAAAAGTTTAAATTTTTAATAGACTTTGATGAAAAAAATTAATATATTTCTGAATAATAATGTAAATAAAACTTGTATACATGATTTTGTATTCCTGATATGCATTTTTTATCAATCAAACATTAATTAGAATTTTAATCCGCAGTTGGTGACTCAATTAGAAGGAAGAAAGTCTACATAAACAAAAATATGAAAAAAGTAACTCATGATATGCATTTTATAATTGGAAATTCATTGAATACATGAAATTCATTGATAGATTGTACAACGATTATTTCTCAAAGGCCCCCGTTGATAATGATGTTATGTTGCGCATAAGATATTGTATATCTCGTTCCTTATTCCTTCGTATTGTTGAAGCAGTTGAAGGACAAGACAACTACTTCAAGCAACGAAGGGATACAATGGGTAGACTTGGATTATGCTCTCTTCAAAAAGTTACAACAATGTTTCGAATGCTAGCATATGGTCTTCCTACCGACGCCACAGACGAGTACATAAAGATATGCGGATCAATGGCAATTGAAAGCATGCAAATATTTTTGTCGAGCCATAATGGATATATTTTCAGAGGAGTATCTACGATAATCGACACCTTATAACATTTCCACACTTCTTCACAATGATGGAAAACGAGGTTTTCCAGGAATGCGTGGTAATTTAGATTGCATGCATTGAAAGTGGAAAAATTGTTCTGCCCCTTGGGATTGACAATTTGCAAATCGCAGTAGTTCACCTACTACAATTCTTGAAGTTGTGGCAGATTATGATCGTTGGATATGACATGCATATTTTTGAATGCCATGCACTAACAATGATATCAACGTATTGGAGTCTTCCCACCTTTTATCCAACCTCGCTTAAGGTATTGCTCCTCTTATTCACTATATCATTCAGAAAAAAATATAATATGAGTTATTATTTGGCTGATGGTATATATCCAAAATAGTCCACCATAGTACAAATATTCACGAGCCAAGGGGCCAAAAGAAAAAAATATTTTCCTACACAACAAAAAGCGTGTAGGAAAGATGTAGAATGTGCATTTAGAGTTTTCCAATCACGTTTCGCTATTGTGAAATGACCGATTCATTTTTGGAAGAAGAATGTGTTACATGACATAATGACTACGTGTATAATTTCATATAACATGATAATCGAGAATGAGCGTGATCTTGAAGCACTAATTGAAGTTGGAAAAGAAGCACCACTCCTGAATGTCCAAATAATGGATAATGACAATATCCGGTTCCAAGAGTTTCTTGGTCGATTTAGAGAAATCAAAGATAAAGAAGTTCATTTCCTCATCCTACAACGCGACCGTAGAACGGCCCTAGATCCACGACATGAAGGCAATGTTCTCTACCCTACATCAGACCATCAAGCTCTTTACCCCATTGGGAGTAAAAGAAACCAAGGGAGAGCAAGGAGAAGCGCGATCGTGCTACCAAACCACCATCAAGGAAATCCCAAGAAGCATAGAGCGAGAGGATCATCAAGTTCACTGATCACGATATCCATGCTACAACTGAGATCGACATCTATATTCTCATATCAAACCTATAGAGAGAGAAAAGACCGGACAATGACGAAAGAACAAAAGAATGCATTATTTTTCTAGAAAACTTTAAAGAAGGAGACGAGATTAACATCTTCACATGTAACCACATTTACTACCACGACATCATTGCAACTTGGTTGTACAACACCAACAATTGGTTTATGTGTAGGGAGAGCCGCTTTTAGGGAGATACATGTCTTCCCCTTTACAAATATTTTATATTTAATAGTTACTATAAAATATTTTCATTGAACAAATCGTTTAACATGTGTCCCATTAAAATAGTTCCTCTACAGTTGTCCATGGTTTTTACTCTTACATATATGGAGCACGCGGGAACATGACAATGGCACTTCGAAAAAACTTATGAGAACGTGTTTTCTACAAAGATATTAACGAAAGAGAAATATCTGAATATGAACAAATAACCAAATTGCAGATTTGTGAAAGAAAAAATAATGATATGTAGAACCAAAATACAATTCCATTCATATTAGATTAACTAATTCGTGAATTTTTTGGAATTAATTGTCTCATTTCGCTCAATTTTACATGTTCTCACCTCTTTGTATATTTTACCATATGTTTTTAAGTTAATTCTTTGTGTGACTTGACTGGTAAATCATCACGGTTGCTATAACATGTCTTTGATCTTTCTTAAAATACAGTTAAATTCAAAGATCTTTGTATAAGCTATGATGATGATGGTGTGTAGATTGTCTGTTTACAAAACACATTTTCACAATGAAAATTATGCGTCTCCGCAAACATAGTGCATGGTTTACTTTACAATTACAAATGGCCATAAATGGAATATCCTTGTGTTTTGCTACGTTGCACGAGTCGAAGCCTGTTTCGTTAGCAGCTCCAACAAACAAAACATAATACACAACACACAAAGCGGGGAGATGATGGTAGCAACCCAAATATGAGAAGAATAGAACTTGTGAATTATTATTAAACGGCAGGAATTCACAAATCAGCGTCGAATCAACGATTTTGGTATGATTCATAACCCAGCGCATTGGGTCTGTTGTGCTTCTCTAAGCCCATCTATTTTTGATATGATTTGGTTCGTCAACCGGTTTAGTGATTTAGGAATCTTCTTCATTGGATCAAACCTTCAGAACTTCTCTCTCTCCCGACCAAAGATCTCTCTCATCAGAAACCCTAGAACCGATCCTTCAAATTTGTTTCTGTTTCCTTCGACGAGAGCATTTCCGATTGGCCGATCTTTTGTTTGAATCTTAAAAAAAGCAGCGACAATGGTGTTGGCGGAGCTCGGCGGGCGGATTACCCGCGCGATACAGCAGATGAGCAACGTGACGATTATCGACGAAAAGGCTCTAAACGAATGCTTGAACGAGATCACTCGTGCTCTCCTCCAATCCGATGTTTCTTTCCCCCTTGTTAAGGAGATGTCAACCAATATCAAGAAGATCGTCAACCTCGAGGATCTTGCAGCTGGCCACAACAAGCGACGGATCATTGAGCAGGTTTGCTTTCTCTCATCAAATTCCGTTAAATTTTGCTTCAGCCTTTGTTGTAATTGAATTGCTTATATCTCAGGCTATCTTTAGTGAACTCTGTAAGATGCTCGATCCAGGAAAGCCTGCCTTTGCTCCCAAAAAGGCTAAACCTAGTGTAGTGATGTTCGTTGGGTTACAAGGTGAAGAGCTCTTTCTTCTATTCCTCCTTTATTTCAGTTTGCTTCAAATTTGTCTTTTTGACTATCCTTATCCTTAGGTGCTGGAAAAACCACAACTTGTACCAAGTATGCTTATTACCATCAGAAGAAAGGTTACAAACCAGCTCTTGTGTGTGCTGATACTTTCAGAGCCGGTGCTTTCGATCAGCTTAAACAGAATGCCACCAAGGCCAAGATCCCTTTTTATGGAAGGTACTCAAATCAACTCAACTCCCAGTATAGTCTTATGAGATCTTATTGTTCTTGTCTCATCTCTGAAGATTTATATCTCGTGAGACCTTTAGTGCTTGCATTTCCGGAGAATATTACTCTTTCTGAATTTTCTTTGTGATCCTAGAGACAACTGACAAGGTAGGATATTTTTAAAGCTGTTTGGTTTGGACTCTGAGGTTTGGCTTAGTTCAGTAGCTGCAAAAATATGCGTTGCTTAATATGTTCCTTTTCTCATCATTCAGTAGGCTTCTTCATGCTTCTCCAGTCCTTGCCTTTATGAATTCTTTAAGCTGTTTTGCCTTTCTTTTCTTGTCTTCTTTTCCGGAATTCATTATAAAGTGCCACTCTATCAAACAATCCCACATATTTTTGTCAAAGAGTTCAGCAGTATGCATAAATAGATCATTTGAGGTCTTGTGTTATCTTCTACTTCAGTTTGCAATTACTGTGGCTATTTTCGTAGTTATGGATTTACATCAACGGCAGTTACAGAAGTAAATAAAAAAATAAACAAGAACATACTATCGATTAAAACCATTCTCTAGGGGTAGTATGATAGTAGAGTGTTCTAATGCTGAGCTGCGATTCTTTACAGCTACACGGAATCCGATCCTGTTAAAATTGCTGTTGAGGGAGTTGATAGATTCAAGAAGGAAAACTGTGATCTTATTATTGTTGACACTAGTGGTCGCCATAAACAAGAAGCTTCCCTCTTTGAAGAAATGCGTCAAGTTGCTGAAGCAACGGTATGCTCTGTTATCTTGAAGTCTTCTGTTTGATTTTTTGGTTGATGTTGCAGCCTCTAATCATGGTATTCTCACATTGCAGAAACCAGATCTGGTTATATTTGTTATGGACAGCAGTATTGGTCAAGCTGCATTTGATCAAGCTCAAGCATTTAAGCAAAGTGTTGCTGTTGGAGCTGTAATTATCACTAAGATGGACGGCCATGCCAAGGGTGGTGGTGCTCTTAGCGCGTAAGTATCATGTAGCTAATGGTGGTGCTTTTAAACCTATGCACTCAAAATGGCCACTATGAAAATTTTGGGCTTTTTCCAGTTAGACAAGTTAATGTGATCCATTTTTTCATCACATTAGTGTTGCAGCTACAAAAAGTCCTGTGATATTCATCGGAACAGGAGAGCATATGGATGAGTTTGAAGTGTTTGACGTCAAACCATTTGTCAGCCGTCTCTTAGGTAAAATTTATGGCGTTGATGAGGAGTAAAGCAAAGGCTCATCATTGGTTGTTGACTCATGATGATTTTGATAATCTTTTTCTTATGTACAACAGGAATGGGTGATTGGTCTGGATTCGTGGATAAGCTGCAAGAGGTGGTCCCTAAAGATCAACAGCCTGAACTTCTGGAAAAGCTTTCTCAGGGTAACTTTACATTGAGAATTATGTACGATCAGTTCCAGAACATACTAAACATGGGGCCGCTTAAGGAGGTCAGAATCTCTTAAAGAGTCAAATATTATTAGGCTGAAGAACACTAAGGTGTATGGTGATAATATAACAACATGTGAGCTGTTGGTGTGTGTGTAGGTTTTCTCAATGCTGCCTGGAATTAGTGCTGAAATGATGCCGAAAGGACATGAGAAAGAAAGCCAGGCGAAGATAAAACGATACATGACAATGATGGATTCTATGACAAACGAGGGTGAGTGAGAGAAACAATATTTATATCTTTGTTTGAGTAGATAGAAGTAATAAGGTATGTCTGTGCAGAACTTGACAGCTCAAACCCGAAGTTGTTTAACGAGTCAAGGATGATGCGGATAGCGAGAGGGTCGGGGAGAGTTGTAAGAGAAGTGATGGAGATGCTAGAAGAGTACAAGAGGCTAGCAAAGATATGGAGCAAGATGAAAGGGCTCAAGATCCCGAAGAATGGAGACATGAGCGCATTGTCGAGAAACATGAACGCACAGCACATGAGCAAGGTCCTCCCTCCTCAGATGCTCAAGCAGATTGGCGGCATGGGGGGTCTGCAGAGTCTCATGAAGCAAATGGGTTCCGGCAAGGACATGATGGGAATGTTTGGTGGCGGAGACAAGTAGTTTCTTTCTTTCTTTCCCAAAAACTACAACACCTTGTCATTTTTAGTTCTTCCATCTTTTTTTTTAACCTTTATTTTTATAATCTGTGTTTTGAGATTGTCATACAGTTGCAGATAATCAGAATCATTTTATACCAAAAGATGCTTAGGGAAGAAAAGCACAGATCCATAATCTCTCTTTGGGTCAGTAAGAGAAACGTAGAAGAAACAATAAAAGAATAATAAAGGATTAGCTTTTTAAGTTTGTCTTGAGCTCTCATAATTGGTTTGTACCTCCAGACTCCAGTGAGGTAGGTTCTGAGTTTTGTTTGGATTAATTGTACTCTCTCCCAATACATCCATCCACTTTGAATATCGGAAGACATCAACTTCCACTTTAAATACTCCTCCATCTCCTCGCCCATTCCCTAAACAATTGAATCCTTTCTTTACAAGTGGACATTCCAAGGCATTATATAACGGGGAGTCACGTCACATTTCCTAGTATCCGTAACAGAGCTGTTAAACGGAAATGCTCCATTGTAACCGAAGAACCCTTGACCGAGGCTAGGAACTACATTTAAACAAATGTGAGAGCTCACTTAACCTGATAGTAGACGGCCTTGGACTTCCTCCAAAGTTGTGTGAATGGGAGTATTTAAAGAAGTTGAGGACTTCCTAGGGCCAAGGAGCAATGGAACGTTAGGCAGATGCTTGTAATTCTTCGATTTTATGTTTTAAGAATGGTATGGTCTTCTATCATTTGTCCCCTTAATCGGATAATGTACTCACCTTTTGCTATCTTATTTAGTTTGTTTCTTTTATGTAAATGATGGGGCGCAGATTCATAAACCTTTTTTACAGTTTTTTAATTTTACAGACTATGAATCTGCGCACCATCATTAACAACTACGTAACATTTCATCAGCTCAAGCAAGTAGTTCAGACTTTACCAACAACGTATCTGGTGACGAACAAAACCCCATTACTAGACACAGACAAATAATCAAACATGTCCAGTTTGATCTGCTTTTCTATGTTCTGACAACACAACGAGAAAACCGAAACTTCCTTTGTCTGGTCTGCTAATTTCCACAAAACTTATTAAAGCAACGAAAAAAAAAAAAACAATTTTTTTCCATTTTTTTTTTGTTTCATAACGAAAATCTCTGGGGGGTATGTATATCTACTACACAGGCGAAGAGAGGAAGCAAACATAAGCTTTCCTCATCCTCTACCTACCTCAAAGAGGAAGCACATGTTTTTAACATTTCTCAGCAGCAGCTCCAGCCTTATCTTGTATTAAGAAACAATGGAGTTTCACTTCTAAAACTAGCTCTTCTTCACTTTGCTAATATAGGCCTGCAAGTTGAAAACAAGACCAACAGAAATTTGGTTAGAGATTACTTCATTTGACTGTTGTTTTCATCTTGAGCTTTGCAGAATGTTGTATGAACAAACAAACCTGAACAAGCTTGGTAAGCTTTGGTTTTGAAGCTGCTAGATAATGGTCAATCTTTTCTTGTGTTTGAGGAATGTTCCCGGTTTGAATTGCTCCTGTAACTTTGTCAACTACCTTCTTCACTATGTTTTTGTAAGATTCTTTGTTCATCCCACCTTCTTTCCAAGCAGGTTTTAGAAGCTCCTTCACAATCTCCACCAGAGCAAATTTAAATGCCTTCACTCCCTTGGGATCTTTTCCTTTCTTGTTGTTTTCATCAGCAGCCCCATCATCTTCTTCTTCCTCTACTACCTTCTCAGCATCCTCGGCAGTGTCTTTTTCTTCTCCCGTCTTTCTCCCATCTGGCTCTTTGCTAGCTTCTTCGTCTGTCTTTTTGTCCTCGTTTTCCTCAGAAGATTCCTTCGGATTTCCAGCTAAAGAGACCAAATTGTCGGGAACCTGCACTTGTTGTCTGTCACTGTTGTTTATCTGTAATGCTGCAACCGCTGGAACTTCTCCAGTATGAATGGAACTATTACTGAGGAGGTTACTCTGAGTATGTGAAGACTGTTCCTTGTTTCCATATACTTCAGGCACCTGCACTGCCAGTTTGGTATTCAAGGTAGAATGAAGGTGTGGGATCGGCTGCCCGTTTCCAAAAAACTGTGCTAGAGATGCTGAGATGCTGCTAATATGATTAAGCTCTTCCCTACTCACGGTGTTTTGAGGATTTAGATTCTCAGGAATGCCTGAGTTTAAGCCTCCAGGTAGATTTGTAATAGCAGGTAGCAGTACTTGACTTCCTCCCACAGCTAGTGGTGTGCTTTGGTACGGCACTGCACTATGATTCTCAATGTTCTGATTGAACGCTTCGATCGGAGGAGCTGATTTATTGACGTTGCTGCTGAAATTGTGATGCGAAGAAGACAAATTTTTTCCTCCCCCCATGCTTGAAAACATACCAATGCTCCTTTGGTTTCCATCTTGCTGGGTTGTAGTTGCAGAACCATGCTCATAAGCAGGTGGTAAAGTATCTTTAAGAACTCGTGATTGCGAGCTTTGACCATGCTCTTCGCTTACAGGTTTTTCTAAAGTTTTTACTCCATAGTTCCAATCTGGAGACATCTCCATATTATCAAGCCAGCTGCCGTTATTGCCCTTAGCTTCCGATGTAGCTTTATTAGTCGCACGAGAAATTTCAACCTCGCCAGACTTCCCTACATCTGATCTTTCAATATCATTCCATCTATGGCTGCTCCGCGTTCGCTCTGTTGTGCCAGTATGAATAGTATTATCATGTCTACTAAACATCTCATCTTGCGGCTTTCTCTCCGGACTTCCCCTTGGCAGAGGAGCACCATGGTGAGAAAACCTGCAATTGTTTCCATTACGGCAGTACCCTGAAGCAAAAAATCTGCACGGAACATTGGAGCTCCTGTAGAATTCACCTGTAGGAACATCCCTTCTCTGCGTGTCTCTGTCTCTAGCTGATTCCGTTCTGGGATTTCTCAAGGCTGAATCTGAAGTTTCTCGTCTTGAATCATTATTATCTTCTGGAAAATCAGAGCTATAGTCAATCCTGCCACTGACCCTCGCAGGTTGTTGTTCCCGGGGATCTTCAGTATAATATTTAGTATCCCTAGTCTTTCTATTCTTAGACTCCCAATCATAGTCACCACCTCTATTGTATCTACCGTCAATCTCTCTTCCTGACCTTGGCGAAACTCGTGCTCTCGTCTTGTGTCTGTCATAGGATCCTCCTCCATCACGCCTTACTCTTTGTATTGGGCTTCGGCTCCTGCTCCTGCTCCTACTGTTACTTCTACTTCCATTCCTGAACAAAAGTACAATGTCAGAAAATGAGAAACAAAAGAAATAAGGCAGTTGCAGCAGATACTAACCGACGGCTTCTAGGCCTATCCCGAGAAGGTGATTGGCGGAAATACTGCTGCCTGCTTTCATCTTGTTCAGAAGCTTTTCTAGGATTATAGTAATCCATCACGGCATCACTGTCATCATGTGAAGCTCTGCTTCTGGGCGGCCAAGCTTCTCCTGAGTGTTGTCTAGATTTCAGATGGTCGTCGTCATCATCCGGACCACACCTCCTACTTACATTTCTACCATTACCCTCCGGATAGAACCGTGCATGCTCGGGATCTTTGTCACGGAAATAAGAACCCGATTTACCGATGTAATCGTTTCCGCTAAGATGCTGGGTGTCTTCTTCATTGGAATCCCATTTCGATGAACGTTTTCGCCCCGTATCACTCATTTTCACCCCAAGATTAGACCACAGACTAGTACTAAATATCTAGGAATAAAATCTGCACAGAAGATTCATAGCAAAACGAGGGATTAAACTGGAGCGGGAAGACAAAGATCCAAGTACATGTGTTGAATGTGGTGTTTTTAACACCAAAATGGAAAAAACTAAAGCAGAAGCATATTTCAAAGAAGAAGCAAGACGTAAGATTCTAAACCAAATAAGACAACATAGAAGATACCAAACGCTAGCACACAGAATCCGAGAAGAACAACTGTTTCAAAAGAACAAGAGTGTAATGTTGAAGATCATGTCTGAAATAGAATGAATCAATGGTGGAGACAAGTACGAGGGTTCAAACCATTGCTTATGACGAGAATTAATCTGAAAAAAATTCGAATATCTCTAATTCGGAGATTCAATGAATTTCTGGAAACCCTAAAAAGAAAGTATAGAAGAAGGAGACTCATGTGAATTCAGAGGAGAAAGAGAAACCCTAATTGATTACCTAGCCATGGATAAGTATCTAACGAGGCTTCATAGAATCCTTAGGGTTTTGCAGAGGACTACGACTTGTCGAAATCAACAAACGATGCCTTCAACTCCTTCTGCTTTCTTTCTTCTTCTTCAGCTGCCCAACGAGAGTTTCTCTCTTTTTTTTTTTTTTTTGCTCTGTTCGTGGTGGGACCCAATGGTTTGTTTTTTGGCTGCGATGAGAAGTGGGTAATTGTAGCCGCTGATTTCATTTATGCTTTGGATCTCAGCCGCTGGATATATGTGTATCATGAAACAACGATGTTCCTAAGACTGACCGACTGTCAACCACTTGAACCAATTTCTTTGGTTTAGTGTTAATTGTATCCTACATTTGTTTTTAAACAATACTATAAGTGAAAATTACTTAAACTAACATTTTTTAAAAATTTAAATTACTAAACTAACATCTTAAAAGAGATTTTATTAAACTAAGTCTAAACTTTTTGTCAAATGACCACAAATTTTAAATTATCTTTTTTTTAAGTCATGAAAAGACTACTATATTACTCAAATTAGAAGAGTGGTGTGAACCAACAAAAGAAAATACCTCATGATATTGTCTTGCTAAACAAGTTAAAGTGTCTGCTTTCCAATTTGAACTCCGTGGAATATATGAGATCTTGAAGTGCAGAAACAAAGATTTTCCTTCTCAAACTCTTTAAGCTTTGTCGCGAACTACAACCACTCATTGGGACTGACAATCATACAAATAACATCTTGACTATCTGCACCAAGCTTCTGGACCTCAGAATGGGACGAGAAGCTATGTATAGCCCAAATCAGCCCTTCTAAGTCTGAGTGGAGAGGCGATATTCGTCGAGTTTGGTTTATGGAACCTATCAAAGCACATCCTCCATTTGCTCCATATAATGACCAACCCAAACCACTATGGGTGTTGGATAGCTTATAGGAGCCATCCACAAGAAAAATATCCCGCAAACATACAACTTGTGGATTTGTTAGGCGTAACTCGGGAACCACATCCATCTCGTCCTCACTTGCCGCCTCCCTTGACCTTTTTAGAAATGGTATTGCTGAAAATATCGGGTGGCTCCGTGTAATCACTTAGAATAGTTCTCATTTCAGGCTTTCCAAATAAACCATAGGAACCAGGGATAGGAGTCATGGCCTTCCATACTTAAAGCATCTCCTCTACAGAATAAGTATTCCATGTTACTGTAGACACTCGACGTCGAAAAAGAACATGTGACTATCAAAGAAGGAGCCAGAGCCCATGCCTGTATGCTGGCAGACACTCGAAGGAAGTGTGTAACAGTTTCCTCAGAGGGCACACAACGCGGACAATAGTCATCACAATTGATTCCTCTCTCCACCAGGTTATGAGTCACGACAACATAGCCGAACAAAATTTTCCATATAAGATGATGAATCTTGTGTGGAGCATNAGCATTAACCTCCCATGCATAGTTCTTTAAGGCATTCAGACTTGGTTCTAGATAGCTCGTCTCTTCTGCCAAAATACATAGTTCCTGAGCGATTCTATAGCCAAATTGTACAACATATAGACCAAACTTAGTATATTGCCAACAACAATCATCCATATGCAAAGACCGTGCTATATATAAACTTCTGATTAGGGGAATTTCATCTGGGTCCATATACTGCTCCAGTTTCCACAAATCCCATTGTTTGGACTTCCGATCAATAAAGTCACTTGGCGACCATAAAAGGATGCGCCACAAGTATTCTCGATCTTGCCGGCCTAGCATGCCACATTAGAATCCAGGGATCTTCCCAAACTCTAGTATTAAGACCAAACAATATGTTTCGTCTAATTCCCTGAAGAAGGAGAGGCTCTGAAGTCTAAATACTTTTCCAACCACATGAAGGAATATCTGAGTCAGACTCTCGTAGCGACATACTATAACGATAATATCGGCCACAGAGAACACGCACTAACAAAGAATTTGGATATCAAAGTAGGCGCCATAATTTTTAAGTCAGAAGAGCTAAATTGAACTCATGTATGGTCCGAAATCCTATCCCACCTTCCACTTTTGGAGCACATAGTTTCTCCCAAGCCACCCAATGAATTTTTTTGCGAGGAGGATCCAAACTCCACTAGTATCCCGCTATTGCACCCGTTATCTTGTCACATGTATCTGGGGAAGAAGAAAGCTATACATAACATAAGCCGGTAGTGCTAACGCCACAAATTTAATCAGAATCTCCTTCCCTCCCTTGGATAACCACTTGGACGACCACAAATTAGCGCATTTTAGAATACGGTCCCTGATGAAGGTAAAGTTCTTACATTTAAAACGCTCAAATCTTCTAGGATACCCAAATGAGTCCCCAAACCACCTTCGTTTTGGATCCCCATGATGTTATTTAGGTCTCGCTTGACATCATTGAAACCCTTTTTCCGAACATAATCGAGGATTTGTCCAGGTTGACACACTGGCCCGAATCCTTTCCATATGCATATTAGATCTTCATTATCTCCAAACATTCCTGGGCTCCTTACAAAAAGAGGCTATCATCTGCAAACAAGAGATGAGACACTGATGGACTAGCCCGTGCTACTCTCATTCCGGTTATGCATCCATGACACTCTGCCTCTCTCAGAAGGTCAATGAGCACTTCCGCACACAATATTAAGATAAATGAAGACAAAGGGTCTCCATGTTGTAACCCTCTACCTGACATAATATGGCCACAACGTTGACCATTGATCAATACCCGGTAGAACACTAGTCTTACTATCAAAATTATCTTCATAATATCAAAATCCACTTTTAAAAACCTTTAAATTAATTCATCTCCTCAAAAATTTTTAATATGTAATAAAACCCTAAAAATAAATATCATCTTCTTCAATGTTTCTTCCTTCGTCCTCCATCTCGTCCCTGTGACGATCTTTCCCTTTTCCTCTGTTATTCTCTCTGTCTCCCTTATTGTTGCCTCATCGTCTACTCTATATCGTCTTTTCTCCATCATCTTCTTTCACTATTTGGTATTCAAGTTCTTCTTCTCCGACGAGTCATCTTCTCTGTTTATTTTTGTTTTGTTTTACTCCACGCTTTTCCTTTTTATCATTGTTAGATAAGATTTCAAATGATAAATGATATGTATACTAGTTTATGGTAAAAAAATAAGAAAAAGAAGAATTTTATGAAAAATCAATGGTGGCGGTAGTAAGGTAGTAGAATTCGCATGCTAAATGTGGAAGACGAAGTGGCAAATTACAAAATTGTCTTTTATTACAAATTCATAGATTTTTTTACACTTGCTACATATTTTTTTTATCGTTATTACATATTTGTTTTATAGTTGTTACAAAATTGTTTTATTGTTGTTGCAAATTTATTTTACTATTATTGTAGATTTGTGTTTATTGATCGTAGATTTATTTTACAGTTGATATAGATTTTTTTTTGTAGTTACTTCAAATATATTTTAGAGGCGAATGCATACCAACTTCTATAGTTGTCACAAATTTTTACATACTGACTACATATTTGTTTGTTCTGTGTAGGGTATTCGAACGGTATTAACCAATGTTTGCAGTTTTTTTGTTGTTTTATATTTTTATTTAGTTGTTACAAATTGTTTTAAAGTTGGCACTTGAGTTTTCTGCAAAAAACTCTCCAATGTAACGCCATTTGTAATTTTACCCTCCATTGTGTTAAATTGCAAGTCAATACTATCGTGTCCCAATCAAACTGCTATATAGTTATTTCGTTATATAAATGTCATTTCAATAATGGAAGTTAGACGGTACGTTTTAGATGTTCTCTGTTATTTGAAAACCTTTATATTTGTTTTGGTTTAGTCAACAAATTGCGAAAACACTCAAATCACTAACTAAAATCGATTTGAAGAATTTTTTTTAGGGTTCTTAGTTCTTCTTCTTTATTTTCTTTCAAACTTTTCAGTTCTTCATCTTCGGTGTTTCTGGCAGTAACTTATGTGGTAGTTGGTGACTTTGAGAGAAAGGTTTTGTCGATGGGTTTTGTGGCATTGATGGGTTCGGTTGTATCTAGTTCGTGGATTAGACGGCGACAATGGATTAAGATTTGCAGAGAAATGAATGAAGATGAGGATGGAATTTAATATGATAATTGGAGAAATTTGAAGAGGATTTGAAAAGCTCGACCACCATTGTTAGAGTTCTTCCTAGGCAATTGGAGAAGCTTGGTTCATATGCGTTAGCTATTAAATCTATGTTATGTCAGAAGAAAGTAATAAGTGGTGGATTTGAGAAATGATAAATAGTTCTTGAATGTCTGAGAAAGTAACAGATGTTAGTGTCTTTTGAATTAAGGTTTTGTAGATATGAATTGGTATATAAGTAAACGCTTCAGACGCTTTATGTAGTATGATCCACATGGACATGGTCCACTTACTCATCCTTTAAGTATTGATGTCTAAAGAGTCACTGAAGACTAAAATATGGAGATGTCATTATGGTTTCGTTACAGTATTGTCATCACTACATGATTTTGTAGTGTTGATTGTTTTTTAACACTGAGATTTTATTAATAAAGAAGTGGACACATACTAGTAAATTACATGACAAAAGAGAAGACAATGATAAACATAATGAGTTTGTAGTGTTGATTTGTTTTGAAGGTTTCTCACTTAAAACGATAGAAGTCTATTTTTAACATTTCCACAAGAGTTTTAACACATAACACACAAGTCTTAACATATAAAACAACCTGCAATTTAAATTCAAAGTTGGAAACACAACCTAAATAACTTCATATTCATTATATCACTTCTTATGAAGACCATGTGACACCTCTAACTTTTTGTATTCTCTTGCTTGATACAAGTTACTTGGTAATATCCTATTGTCCCGTGTATCGATGACAAATCTTCCAACGTGGATATAACCATCAATAGTCATATGGCTTGTGAAAGTGTCATACCCTTCCTTCAAGAAACATATGGTACTGATGTAAAATAAATTGTACTTATCCAATTAAGAAGAAATTAGATTGAGAGAAAGACTTACTCTTGGTAGATGTATTGGCTCCCTGTCATAAACAGGCTCTTGAGTGGTAAGAGATGGTTGAGAAGACGAAGCACCTTCTAATGGAATTTTTGTGGTTTTCTAGCTTTCCTTTTGGTAGAGCAGATGAAAGGCTTTGAAGGAATTTTCCAACTATATTCATGCCCCATTTCATGAATGGCCATGGTGAGTTGATGGACTTAAGGTTTTCAGGTGGGAGTTTGGAGACTTAAGCATATCTTTTGCGCTTATCACAATGTTTTGCAATTTGAAGCGCGTCGTTGGCCATGGTGGGCCAATAATATCCTGCTCTTTTGGCTTTGAGCGCGAGGCTCTTACCGCTGGAATGAGACCCGCATTCACCTTCATGCAGTTCTCGGAGGACGAGGTCGATGTCCTCTGGTGCTACACACTTAAGATATGGCCCATAGAAGGATCTACTGTAGAGTTTTTCTTAGATCAAGCAATAGCGCACTACTTGCCTTTTGATATTTCGGCATTCATTTCTTACATTTGGCAACACGTCATATCATATATAGGATATGATATGACTCATCCAATTTTCGGTTTCCTCGATGATGGAGATCCGGAATGCTTCTGCATCTTCGTCTGTGGCTGGCCACTGGAGCAAAAGCAAGGGGATGATTGGCTCTGTGGTCCTTAGTGCAGAAGCCACGTTGGCAAGAGCATCAACATGTGAGTCTTGCTCTATGTGGATTTGTTTAAGTTCACATATTTGAAACGAGTCAATAAGCTTCTTAGCTATGACTAGGTATTTGGCCATGCTTGCATCTTTTGTCTGATAATCGCCTTGCGTTTGACTTATGATCAATTGGGAATCAATGTAAACCCTTAAGTTTTTTGTTCCCTGATCTTTTGTCAAGCCAAGCCCGACGATTAAGGCTTTGTACTCGCTCCCTTTATTGGTGGCTCTAAAATTGCATTTCACTGCTCTAATTTCAACTTCCCCGCTTGAGGATACAAGCACACAACCTACTCCTTGTCCTCTTACATTGCTTGATCCATCCACGTACAACATCCATTCTCCTGCGTCCTTTTTTCCTTGCTGGATTTTGATTTCCTCTTATACCCCGAGTACCATTGATGGAGAGAATTTTGCTATGAAGTCTGCTAGGAGTTGAGATTTTATTGTAGTTGCTCGGCGAAAGATCACATCATACTCCCCTAGCTCCACTGCCCATTTAGCTAGCCTTCCGGATACTTTTGGCTTGTGAAGGACAATCTTTATGGGTAGAGATGTGACCACCATCATGGGCTAAGACTGGAAATATGGGTGTACTTTTCTGGCTGCCATGACAAGGACGAGAGCTAGCTTCTCCAGGTGGCTATAGCGTGTCTCCACATCAAGGAGTGTTTTGCTGACGTAATAGATTGGATGCTTCTTGCTCCCTTCTTCCCTAACCAAGATGGTACTTACGGTGTGCTCGGAGACGGCCATGTAGATAAAAAGCGGTTCTCTGTCCTTGGGTTTGGGGAGAAGAGGTGGCATGGTAAGGTACTCCTTGAGCTTAAGCAGAGTGTCTTCACACTTCTAACCCCACTCAAACTTTTTGGTGTCTTTTAGGGCTTTGAAGAATGCGTGAGACTTATCAGAGAGTCAAGATATGAATCTACTCATAACCACCATCCTTCCTATCAGCTTCTGCACATCTTTCGGAGTTTTGGAGAGGGAATTGCATGAATTGCCTTAATTTTCCCATGATTTGCCTCTATTCCCCGATAGGTAACTATGTACCATAGAGACTTTCCAGAGCTTACTCCAAAAGAACACTTGGAAGGATTAAGCTTTATGACACTACAAGAAAACAGACAGGTAGAGACATAAATATTCGTCTCTAATTCGTCGCTAACTAGTTTTAGCGACGAAATAGAGA
>OVAN01008002.1:6309-18812 GCA_900406275.1 Anastatica hierochuntica | reverse complement strand
GATTTCGGTTCATACCTTAGTTTGGGATCGACTTTGTGAAAGTAATAAAAAATAAGAAAAGCTCCCGCCATGTTTCCCGCTGCTATGGCTTCATCCTTGGTGAATCTCATTAGCGCTTGGTGGGCCGCATCTTTTTGTTGAACTCTTGGGCTTGAACTCTATGGTATAATCTGAGCTTCTCTTTTTGTCTTTAGCCCACAATCGCGAGGGTTATATAGGCGGGAAAGTGATGAGTCTTGGTCATTTCACTTTCTCACTTGCTTCCTCAAAGTCAGTTTACCAAATGCTTCACTCTTTTCTTTGAGAAGGATTGTCCATATGTATCTAGAGTGATCGTCAATGACTACGAAGATGTATATGTTTCTTGAGGGAGCTCGTGGTGTAATAGGACCACAAAGATCATCGTGCATGAGCTGTTCTCCTTTGTGATCGCGCATGATCAGTGGTTCTCCTTTCATTCTAATATCGCATCCAGACTTCGTTGCTTGACCGAGACTTATAATATTACTCTTAAGATCCGGGATAAAATAGACATCTGCCAATATTCTTTCTTCTCCATTCAAGTCAGTGAAAGATATGGTCCTTTTTCCTTTGATATCTATTCTTGAGTCATCACCGAAACGAACTTTTCCCGTGATTGTTTCGTCAATGTACGAAAAATATCTCTTGTCTCCGGACATATGGTTGCTCGCTCCATTATCAAGATATCAAATATCTTCTCCAATATTAGTCTCATATTTCTCAGGCTCGACATTCTTCTCGTGCAAGTATATGGTCTCATGCATCATTAGCTCATCTGCTTCCTGTGTTTCTTCCTTTTCATTCTCTAGTGCTTCTTGCAACTTCAGTAAGCGATCTGGGCAGTTTGAAGCGTAATGTCCCAGCTTATCGCATCGGTAGCAAGTGATTCTAGATGTATCCCTCGCACCATTGTTGTTTCCAGCATGTCCTCGTCCTCTGCCTCTCCACGAGGTGCGTCCGCCTCTTCCTCTACCACGATTATCACCAAAATACCCGCGGTCAACTTGTGCAGATTGAGCATCGGAGTACATGAGCTTATCGTTTTCTTCATGACTTTCACCATGATCCATAATTCGTTCCTCATAAGCTTTAAGACGCCCGATGATATCTTCAAAACTTATCGTGTTTAGGTTTAGGACTTGTTCCAAAGAGGTGACGATATGAATGTATTTTCTTTGTGGTAAACTTGACAAAAATTTCTTCACAAGCTTAGATTCTTGTATGTTGACTCCAAGGGCTGCTGACTTAGAAGAAATCTCGGCAAGTCTCCCTCCAAACATGTCTATGGTTTCGGTGTCCTTCATCTTAATGCGATCAAACTCGGACATGAGAGTTTGAAGCCTTGCTTCCCTCACTCTCTCGGCTCCTACATGCCGAGTTTTGATTGCATCCACACCTTCTTTGCGGTTCCAAGCTCACCTACTTGAAGGACCAATGCCTCAGGAATCGATTGCAAAATAAGTGCCAATGCTATGTCATTCTTGTCTTCGTTCTCGATCTCCTTCTCAATAACTTTCCATGCCTTGTGCACTCGCAACATAGCTTTCATTCTCATAGCCCATACAATATAATTTGTTGAGTTGAGCATTAGACATTGTATAGAAGACGATCTACTACCTCCGCCTCCTTCCTTCGGTGTTCCCGTGACAGGAACTATCTCAGAAGATGAGCTCATAGCTCTATGTTTAATAGACTTTGTTTTCGGTGAAGAGAAAACAGAGTAATCGAACAAAGCTTGCCATGTTTTTGGGAAACACGGTTTCGGTTTTGTCTCTTAAGCACAGAGAGATTTTAGCAAGGAAGAAGATGATTGTTTTCGTTACCTTAAAGCTCTGATACCACAATGTAAACCTGAGAATTGCTTGTTAGTTTTAAGATTGACAAATAACAAAGAATGACTCTCTTTATTAATCTCTCAAAAACTCTCAAAGAAAACAACAATTCTCTCACAAAATCATAACTCGATTTTGTGAGTCTTTTATACCTAAGCTAACTAAGTCCTAATCTTAATAGGAATTGTGTTGTAGTTTAGATAACTCCTAAACTATTATTATCCTATTCTAAATAAAGCCAAACATGATTAGAAAATTAGTAACTTAGTCTCCAAGCTGAGTAGTGACAAACCTGATTATGTTTCTTTTCATCTTCACGTTGCGTTCTTGTCAATTTGTAATATCCAAGACTGAATACCAATTGGACCTGGAAGAAATAAATAACCTTAACTAAAGGAGAGAGATTTGGCTTTGAAACTTGTATACTCTCGAAGTAATTTTACTTACACGGTTGACCCACCATCATATAAAAATGTCTTTAGTGCATAATTGTCCCATAAAAGCGTTTTTGATACGGTTGTAAATCAATGCCGCAGAAAACAAAAAGCAAAAGAACAATATGCTAAAGTTTTCATCTGAATAACATCAGAGCACATATAAGAATATAAATACAAGGGATTTTCTATACTATAATTTGGGTTCCTTATGTAGCTTTAAGTTTACATGATATCATAGCATAACATCTTTTAAGACAAAGCAAACGATGAATTTGACACCCTAAATTGAGACCATCATAAGAACTTTAGCAATACCCACATAAGTCATTAGTTCCACTTTACACAATTATTTGGATTCGGTTTCACATAAACTTCAACGGAAAGTAACGAATAAGAAGTTACATATGAACTCTCAACTGTTCCAGCTAATTCAAAGAAGCCAAAGCTTGTAAAAGTTTATGACGAAGAGTTTTGCCTCTTCCAGTGGCTCCAAGACTTCACGACATTTTCTTCCCCATCCCCCCCACTCGTGTCACTTCTCATCTCACAAGCTGGCTTCCGACTCGTCGCGCGAGTTGCTATGAGTGTCGCCCTCTTCCGCGGAAAGATGGTCACCACTCAAATTAAAGCTCTTAAATTTTTAGCCTTAAACCTAAAGAGAGAGTTGAATAAAACCGACTCAAATCTTTGCTCTTCAATTACATAGTTTCGTGATGATGATGAGCACATAAGGTTGCGGCTTCGTCAGCACCTTTATAAAGAGGATTGGGAAGGATTTAGGGTAACATTTAATCTATCACGGAGACAAGACGAGGAAGATGGGAAGACGTGAACAGTTGCATCGGAAAAGAAGATGAAAAGTCAAATCAATACTATAATAGTTGTAGAGACTCTTCAGGAGAAGACACCTTAGCATTTTGAGGCTCCAGAAAATTGACACCTCATCCAAATTATTATAACTACTAGCCAACCAAAACAAAACAAAATAATTTCTTTTATTTTTTTTTCAATCAAGAGGAAGAAGATGCAGAGATTCAGAGCTGAGATTGGAAGATTATCGATGATGAACACTGACATCACTGCGTTGGAGAAGCCTCAATACCCAGAGGTTGATCGGAATCCTCCCTTTACTAAAGTCGTCGGAGTGCTCTCATGGTGCTCCTACTTCTCCGGCATGCAGCGATCACTTGCACTCCTTAAATTCTCTGGGCTCGTTGCTTCTTCTCGCTCCTATCTCCGGATTCCATACTCGGTGAAGCGGGTAAATTAAGTTGCGAGTATGAAGATAAAGTATCATCTTGGTTAAGGGTTGATTTTGCGATTTCATTCAATGTGAGATCTTCTTGATTCTATGAAGTATTTTGTATTATTATTCTTCTTCTTCTTTGTGGTTGATTAGATTGATCTTTGTTTCTCTTTTTACAGGTTTCTCCTCGTGATTTGAGTGGTCATGTTTTGGGTAAGTCTCCATGTCCATGGGATTCAGATGACAGAGGAATGTTCTGTTTGTATTTTTTCTCCGGAACCACGAAGCATAAGCAGGTTTTTTCTCACAACTTTCGAGATTCGCTAACGGAACTACTTATTATGATTATAATGATCAATGCAGTGTTGCTTTGTGTGCAGCTTTTCAAACGTAGAGTTGTGTTTGTGATTGACATAAGTGGAAGTATGATTGAGAATTTTTTGTTTGAGTTTTACTGGTTTAGATTTATTCTTTGATCCACATTGTCTTCTTTATCCTTACTCATTTCTCGTGGACATGAATGATTATATGCATCACCTGCAGGAGTTTATTACAAATGAAGGTGGTGGGGAAGCACCACTTGAAGGTTCCATGACCGATATGACATTGTTAGTTCTCTTTCTTTTTTCATTTTAGAGAACAAAAATTCACGATTACCCTCAATTTACTATATAGCTGTATTGTTTCTTTTGAAGGCACTACATCAATTTGATGCGTTCATTGGAGGAATCGCATCTCAAGAAGTGATCAAGGTTAACTTCATATCCCTGTCCGTCACAATGGTCAGTGCAGTTCCAAATGTGTTTGGGTTTTGCCACATGACGTTTAGCTTGGTTGAGAACATGCTGGTTATGTTCGATTTGAAAGAGATTAATTCAAATTTGGTGTTAGTTTCTCTGTTTTGCTTGGAAATCATTTTTTGCTGCTTCACATGTAAAACTGAAAATACAAGCTATGATGATCATCAAAAGCTTATAACATTTTTGTAATTTTTCTTAGTACGAAACCTATGTTTTAGTTTAATTGTAGGTGTATCTCTTAGAGTTTATCTTGATGTACCTTTTACTGGCCACTTCACTTGAATGGATCTGTAAGTCACTTATTAGGGTATCATGCAGGTCGGAGTTCTTTCCTCTGTTGTTAGCTCAGTTGTTAACAGTGTTGGAGCTCCGACTGTTGTTGATGTCGGTGCTGACCAGGTATCTTCAATCTCTTCTCCACTGTTAAATTCTCTTTCTGGTTGTTTAAGAAACTTTTCCACTGATGATTTTGTTTTACATTNACTTTTCCACTGATGATTTTGTTTTACATTTTAGTTTTAGTAACTTTGTAGTATATAGTTTCCCTTAAGTGTGTAAAATAACATCACTGGCCAATCTTATGTTCATTTGTTAAAATATTATTTCAAGTTATCTAGCGCAGATTCTTTCTTTCCAATATAAGCACTCAGTGGTTGCCATTGATTCTTTCTCTCATCATGGAAAGATAACAGATGCACGTGCAGCACGTATCAGAAACCATTTTGCAGCACATATGCGTAAATCTGGGTAAAGGTTTATCATGTTATTAGCTCGTAGAATATTTACAAAGTAGCATAGTCTATTTTCATTTTTAGCTTGAAAAGTCTTCCATTACTAACAGTCTTGGTCTTTTAGACTTTTTGATGCTACTTAACATCTTCTCTGTTAGTTCAGGAAATATGTGCCCAAACGTTCCAATGACAATTACATGCCGTGTATTGTCCACAGAGATGTTGAAGGCCTTGACTGATGTTTCCCTGGAAAAAAAGTTATTTGAATTTAAATTCAAGTGCGTTGAATGAAGGTTCATGGAGATCGCAATCATCAAGTGGTGCAAACGGACCGTGTTCACTTGTTCTTGCTGGCCTTCATGCATGTGGGGATTACAAAAACAATCACGCGGCATCGCGCGGGTACCTGCCTAGTAATCTTAAAAGTTGTTTCTTTAATTTTTTTAAAGACACATGTCACTCTCTCAATGTGGCAATAAATCGAAAAGAGTTGGCCAAATTTTGTAGTATAAATTTAAACTTTTCAAAATTGGTTTTCATATCATTGTTTTTCAAAAGATTTTTTTATTTTTCATTAAATGAGTTTTTATAATAATTTAGAGTTATAAATTGGTTATTATCATCATTTGTACTAAATGTTTTGGTTGGGATATGGTTCACGTAGGATTATCACGAATTTGTACTTAATTCTGTTTTCACAAAGTTGTAAATCAAGTTAGAAAATTATGGTAATGTCTTTATAAGAGTATATAACGTGAAACTTTCAAAATAAAAATAAAGTAAATAATGCATGAAAAAATATCTAAAATTGGTTGGTAACAAATCTTGGTATATGTAGCAAATTTTGTCCTACCCATAATTAGTTACATACAGCAAAAAAAAGTTGATTTACACTATAAGTAAACTGTGATGCTGTTACATAAGGAAGCGCATTTTGTTTTAACTCTTGAAGTATACTAATATCAACAAAGGGCAAGAAGATTCGAAACTTTAGATGGGTTTTAATGAACTGTCGTTGATATCTACAACTTCTCTTCTTTAGGAAATTCTACATTGTTAGAGAAGTTTGAGATCGCAAAATCTCAATCTATAACCTTTCTTTTCTTATGTTTGGTTGTATATTCTTTTATTTTCTGTAGTATCAAGCTTTGCTTTTTGAAATTCCGAGTTAAAGTTAGCTGAAATTTACGGGCTTTATTCCCTAAAATTTTGACCTTAATTTCGTCTGAATTTACAGGCTTTGACTCTGTGATGTTTTCAAGTGAATACATTTTTTGATAAAATATGATTCTATAGATTTCTTTTGAAAAATACTATTATAGTAATTTAAATTACCAAACATAAAAGTCCTCAGTTTTCTAATTTTGCAAGAAAATTTCAAAATTTAAAAGAACTATTTAAAATTTTAAATATCAATTTTTTTAAATTTATTTATTTAAATTCTCAAATTTTGTTGACTAAGCGGTATTATCTCATCAAGTCAATCTAAAAATTTAAATTAATTTTTATGAAAATTAAAATGGCTCATTCAAACATAATTCAGAATATTTTGCCATTTCCCCATAAATAGCCATTTATCATAAACCACAACTCATGAAATGAAGTGAAAACAATCTTTAACCAATACTATAACGACATAAATGCTTCTCCATAGGGTGACATCTAAGTTTTGTGTCATAAAAAATTAACACATCATCAAAAAATTAAAACTATTGAACCAATCAAAATAAACAACTAATACACATCATATTCTTTTTTAAAGAAAATATATACATAAGAGTACACATCTCTCATGTATTTTCGTATCACTTTTTACTTAATATTAATTATGTCGGAATGTAAAGGTGGATGCTCAGGTATCAACTCTACTTTGGTTCACGTTTCGAGTTTTCTGGGTTAGAGATTTGGGTCCCATTTAGATTAAATTCAATTTTCGGATATTGAAGTTTAGGATCCATTCAGATTTTTTTATCGTGTTTACTTGACCTATTAGTCTATAAAGTAAATGAAGTCGAAAGCTTGAGAAGAATACTACAACTTTTTCTTTTTTTAAAAAAATGGTTATGAACCAACAATTTAAAATTATTATTGTAGGTAAATAAATTTGCAAAACAATTTTCTAAATGTGGTTTTTGTTATTATCGTATGTGTAACAAATGTTAAAGTTATAAAATTTAAAATATTTTATGCCATGAATGCAAATTTTCAAGAAGTTTTTGCTTACTAAAATTAGTTATTTTAACATTTTATATTTTATTACTCAGTTTATGTAATTATTAATTTTATTATTCATATGCTTGTTATTGAAAACATATATTTATATATTACAAAGCAATATTTTTATGTTTTACATAAATTAAATATTTACCTTTTCCATTGTTTTTAACTATATATATTACTGATATTTGAATTCAACATATTTATACTTTTATATTAAAAATAATATTTAATTAGGAAAATAGAAAACAAAATAAAAAAGAATATAATGATATTATTTTACTTTTAGAATTAGATTAGTGGGATTTAAGAAATATCCTAAAATTGATACTTCATAAAAATATCTAAATCGAATGACCAATAAAAAGATAAAGACACAACATTTTCAATATAGACACATTAATATATTATATACTATCACTCATACACCAAAAAGCTTAATTTTCAACCACTAAAATTAGTATTGTCTTATGCTTTCCAGTTTCTTATGTTCATTACTTAGTAATTTGATAAAAAAAAAAAAATTTAGAATATACTTGACTAATATTTTATTTGCATCTTTATTTTCACATGAGTACAAAAATGTTTTTCAAGATAATCCAAAATTATCAATTTAAATTATACTTGACGTGTAATAAATTAGATTAGAAAGACTGGCTAAATGGTTAAAGATTTTACATATTTATAATTTCAACATGAATAAATTTGTTTTTGACCATCATAAAAAAGTACAAACATAATACTGATTAGCAAAGATGACACAAACATGTAGGAGTTAGTGTATTTTCACTAAATTATATATATTGTAATCATGAATTACATATGATAGTTAATAAAAATAGTCTACAACATCATGCGAGTATTTACCTAGTACATTTAATAAAGCTAAATTTTTTAACCTCTTTTAAAAATTTAACATTGTTAATTTTTTGATGGATTTTTTGCTCAAATGAACATTGACTTTTAAAATGCTGAAAATATTAGTTCATGTTTGTAAGACTTATTTTTTGGGTTTTTTCGTGTTGAAATTTTTTAACTTTGAGTTTTAAAATTTTGAAAATATTAGTTTAAATTTTTCTTATAACTTGTTTTCTTTTAGGTTTTTTCTGTCGAAATATTCAAACTTTAGAATATTTATGCAATTAACACGTATTATATATTATATACTTACATTATGTTTCACATCTTATAGCCGCTTGCTTTATAAAGATGTTAACACTCCTATTTGAGTTGTGGATTATGATAAACTAGTGTTATGTCCGGTATTATGTGTGAGATAGAACCTTGGGGCATTGAAAGTATGCAATAAGAGTGTCTTAAGAAAAACAAGAGTTTTGGCGGGAACGCTTGAAGATGACATGGCGAGCCTTGACGAGAAATATGGAAAATAAGATAATAAAGTAAATATTGAAGATTACTCAGGAGATTCTAGGGAAATCGAAGTTAGCAATGCCATAAGAAGACAATGTGAGACTTCGAGAAGGTTGCGCTTTTGAATCAAGAGAAAAGATCTGAGAGAGAGAGAAAAAGTTCTAGGGTTTTGGGTGATACAAGCAACTGTTGTTACTTGCTTAGCTAGGTTGGCTATTCTAAATATTGGTCAGTATTGATTGCTAAGTTGTAGCAAGTCATATAAAACTAATTAAACAAAGTCTGTTGTAAAAATTTATTTAAGTAATATCTAAATAGTTTTTGGTAATTTTTGAGTTTATCATTCTTTCTCTTCTGGTGTTCTTACATTTGGTATCAAAGCGTTCAATCAACACCCAAGTTGAGATATTGGGAGAAAAATATGGGTACTGAAAAAGAGCTCATAGCTGTGCAAAAACCCATAGTTCTTGATGAAAAAAAAAGTATGGACATTGGAAGGTTAAGATGATGCACTTGATCAGATTCGTAGATGAGGATGCTTGGACTTCAATTGAAGAAGGATGGGAGGAACCACATGTTGTCATGGTTGATGGAAAGAAATTTCATAAACCGAAGGATAAGTGGATTGACTATGAAAATCTTGTGTCAAAATTCAATTCAAAAGCCATGACAGCGATTTTTGGAGCTGTGGGTTTGGAGTAATTTAAGTTGATTCAAGGAAGTGAGTCAGCCAAGGAAACTTGGGATATTCTAATGAATTATTTTGAAGGAGACACTAGTGTAAAAAGGACACGTCTAGATCACCTAGCCTGTCAATTCAAAAATCTTAAAATGGGCAGTGATGAATCAATCAAAAGTTTTAGCTCAAAGCTAAGCGCTATGGCACATGAAGCTTCTGGGCTTGACAAGAAGTACAAGGAGAAAAAATTGGTCAATTTTTTTTAGATGCTTGCCTCCTAAGTATGCCGCTCGCAAAGCTGTCTTGAAGATGACTAAGAATACAGATGAACTAAAATTTGAAAAGCTTGTAGGGATGCTCAAGGCTGAAGAAGTGGAAGATGCGAAAAATCTTAATAACACACATAAAGGTGTGGCTCTCTCTGCTGAAGAAAAAGATAAACACTTCCAGAAACTTGAGGACAACATAAGTATATTGGCCAAGAACTTTGGAAAAATGCTGAAACGTGTTGAGAAGGGTATCAACAAGACATTGATCGATCTGGAAGGTTTGGTGAAGAGGAGTTTGGTCGTTTTGATATAGAATAGTCAGGATCTAGAGGATCTCGTGGTGATCGAGAAACGGGTAGAAAGAGGACAAACATCCAGTGCTTTGAATGTGAAGGGTACAACCACATGAAGATGGAATGCTCGCTGACAAAGCGCAAGGAAAGTGTTTTGAATGCAAAAGATTTGGCCATGTGAAAACTGAGTGCCCAAACTTAATGAAAAGAAAAGGCATGTCCTATATTTTCTTTAGTGACACTGACTCTGAGGACGATGATGACTCGGATATGCTGAATTTCGTAGCCTTCACAGCCAAGTTCAGTGAGAAGAAGGACAAAAAGTCTAGTCTGACTCTGAAATTGAGAGTGATCAAGAGATAGATCCAAAGATGGAGTATTGAAAGCTCTATGACAATTGTATTAAGCTCAGTAAGAGAATCTATAGCTGGTAAAAGAGAAGACCATGTTAAAACCTCACGTAAACATACGTGAATTGGAAAATATGCCTTCTCTAAAGGAGAAGACAAAGCCAAGCACGAAAACTCTAAGTGAAAGAGATGAGTCACACACTGAAGAAGCTGAACAACCCATTAAGTCGCTGCAATCACGATTGGATCACATGCAAAATGTCATTGATCAAGAAAGAGAGAAATCTAAGAGTCTGGAATACACACTTCAATAAAATCATAAGAAAATCTGCATGCTTAACTCACGCACTGAATATCTGGATCACATTCTGACAATGGGACAATCTCCTAAAGTTAATTGGGGGTTAGGGTACACGAGCTACAAAGGAGAGAACAACTTGGACACAAGCAAAAGCTTGATCATCGGTAAATTTTTGAAAAGTAGTATCACCAATCACACTAAAGAAAAGATTATAAGCAAGAAATGAGATCTTTTTAGCTCAAACCAATTCAAAGGATACCACTTGTTAGACAGACAAACAACATCAAGGGACACACACAACCGAGAAGAGCAATCACGCCAAATAGAAACAGGGGATTCTTGTTTTGTAGAAAACACAACCACCGTGTGAGGTACTGCTACCTTCAAAAGAAGAGGATAATTCAGGCATGAAAACAATGCAATGCTACATGGAGCCATCTAAAGTAGGGATGGTCTTTTTAATAACCCTCAAAAAGAATTAGAAAACAATGAGACCTAGTGAATGATCGAAGAAGGATAAAGGCCGAGAAGACAAACCAAGGATGGTTTTAGTGAGTGATCGATGTTTTGAGGATTGTGTAAGGTGCGGGTAAAGACAAAAAATTAAAGTTGGAATCATGAAGAAGTAGCGGCACTGGAAGATTCCTAAGGGAATTTAGTGGATTGGAAACGCCGACGGATCGTTCTAAAACATCTTAAATGATCGGGAAAATCTAGCCAGGAAATTATTCTTGAGGCAATGAAAAAATGGCTTTGGGAATAAATGTTAAGAATTTTCCCCGGAGAAAATTGTGTTTTCCTCGGAGAAATATTCTTCCTGACTATTCGGCACGTAATCGGCACGTTCGGATCCGAGAAACGATCGTCTCGGCACGTTCGGATCCAATCAAGCACTGTTTGGCACGTCCAGATACGCTCGGACTGGAGTAAGACGCGTTCAGATGGGTGACCAGGCAGCATGCCTGCGTGCCTACTTCACATGCCTGTCTGGCCGAATACGCCAAGTAAGTGCCAGGTGTCGCCGAGCAGAGAAAGCTCGGTGTCCTGCCTGCTAACTCACCAACAAGTAGTTGGCTACCTATATATACTAGTTTAGCACCATTCTGAACGTGTTTTGGAGAAGTCTCTCGTGCCCAGATGAGTGTTTTGAGAATTTCCTCGTGCATAAGTGAGTTTTTTAGAGTTTCTTCGTGCCTAAGTAAGTTGCTGCCAAGAAACTATCATGCATGACGTTCGGGAAGTTTCTCAAGATAGCACGAAATCAACCTGAAACCTTGGAGGAATCTGTTCGGAAGGTTGCTAAGTCTCGTTCAAAAACCGTTGAGCTTTTGGTTATTCCGTGGAGGAAACTTGGTGAGATCAGTCCGTGAGTTTCTGATAAGGAGTTAATCACTCGAATTTTCGCAGGCTCTTAGGCTCGGCTATGTTCGGCCACTGTTTTTCCTTAGCAAAACCTTGTCGGAAGTTTAAGGTGAGTCTCGGTTATAGGGTTGTATGTGTTTGTGCGGTTAGCGCCTGAAAAACAAGAGAATTTGTGTGATATGTGTGGAACAGTAGAAACAAGAAAAATGATAAGTATATGGACGGACATAGGAAAACTGTTAATGAGAATGATTATTGATGATTGGTGATTGTGTGATGCATGATGATTGATGGCATGCTATTTATGTGATACTTGATGATTGTGTGATCAATGTTGTTGTGAGAGATATTGGGTTATATCGTTCGAGCCTCGGTTCGGGGGGTATAACATATATGTTGTGATGTGATGTTATATGCATGTTGTGTGTTGTATCGCTTGAAGCTTGGTTTGGACGATATAACTTGTTTGTCCCGAGTTCGCTTGGTGAGAAACCCGGATTTGATTGCGAACGAGTTCGCTTGGTGAAGAACCCGTAGTGTGAGCCCAACTGATGCAATACAGGATGCTCAAGAGACTGAGACTGAGCTGGAGCT
>OVAN01008001.1:0-18812 GCA_900406275.1 Anastatica hierochuntica | reverse complement strand
TAATTCTCGAATGAAAACCGTGGTAAAAACCGACAAAATACGAATACATCAGGTATGGGCTTCTGCTGTCTGTTCAGGGGTTAGGAGCCCTCCGACGTGCTTTTCTGTATGCTTTCGCCGTATTTAACAGTCTCATTCCTTGTAATCCTCGTCGTTTGTCGTGCTCTCGTTCTCAGAGAATGGTGTCATTATGTCTCTTTTGTACAATCTTTCAAGGCCCTCCCTATTTCGAGGCGAGGACTCTTTCATATGTCTCGCCTCGGATTTCCATCCCGAGGCGCAGACTAAAGTCAGTCCTCGTAAATGGGCTTTAATACTTTGATGGGCTTTTTCCTCTTTTGGGTTTTATTCTCTTTCGGTCTTATTCTGGTGAGTCGAGGCTCGGTCGGAGGGTGCGAATCCCTCCTCCAAAAGTTAGTCCCCCCCTCGGTTCGATTGTCGAGATGCGGGGCAATCGAAAAGGCAATGAGCGAGCCTCGGGGACTTGATGATATCTTTATTGCGGATGTGACTTTTGCGTCTGACGCGTGTCAGGATTTACCTTGGAAGTTTCATTTTTCCGCCGAGATGTCTTTTCCTCGTTCGAGGCTCCCATCATTTTTTTTGACTTTCTTCTTGATGTGGGCGTGCTTATTGAACGATATGGTGGGTCCCTTTCAGGGCCCCCACGGAGACTCCAATAGTCGTCTAGTGATTGGTTGCGATATGAATATTTTCGGAGACGCTTCTTGTCAAGTCTCTTTGAGTATTTCTTTTTCTTATAAAAGTTTTTTCTCCTTGTTTCCGCTATTTTTAGGTTTCCCTCAATTTATCTTTTGTGCCTTGTTTTCGGCTGTTGCTTCTTCATTTCCTTTGTTTCTGCTTTCTTGTGTTCGCGAGCTCGCGTTCTCTCCTTCGGTCGGGTTTCTCAGTTTCTTTTAGGGTTTGTTCCTTGAATTTCGTTTCATCTTTTTTCTTTGGTGGAATGGTTGACGGCGAGAGTACTCCGCCGAAGGTTCTAAGGATCAACGAATTTGTGGATAGCCGCATGGATCTCGACGGTATGGCCACTCTCACCGAGACCAAAAAGCTAGCACCGTATTTGGAGTATCTGATTCCCAAACATGGGCAGCGGCCTTGGGATGCTCCTCTGGGTTATATTGCCTTATACGAGTCATATTTTACTCTGGCGGGCTTGTGGCTTCCTCTTCCCCGTCTTCTGACGACTTTCTGCGAGCTCCGAGGTATCGCTATTCCTCAGCTTTCTGCGAGGGCGGTTAGGAACTTAATGACGGCTCTCACGGTGGCTACAGAGTGTCGGGTCGAGATGACTCCATGATTTTTCGAAGATTTGACTCGTGTTAGTAGGAATCGTCGTCTTCCGGGAACTTTTTATATTTCTTTTAGGGATGGGATGAGGCCTTTCAAGGACGATGGCATTAACCTTGGCAATTGGTGGACTCGATATTTCTTTGTTAAGGTGACTTCGTCGGCTATGGCCGATCCTGAACGTATTGTCTGGAAGTTTGCTTCTGAGCCTGGTTTGTTGCTGCTTGACTTTGCTTGTTGTCTGGTGTATTTATTTGTGTAGTTTATTAATATTTTTGGCTTATGGTTGTTTTAGTTGACGCCATTCCGGTGTATCCTCCGGTGGAGGGTTTCGCTGGGGTTGTGGAGAGGTTCAAGGCGTTGAGATGGGGATGGGAACATGTGGAGTCGCTTGTTCTGCCTGCTCGAAGGGGGGTTATTGACAGAGGTGAGACTATCCTCTTTTTTACCCACCATCTCGTGGGTTTTCTTTTTAAAGGAGTTTCTTTTGACAGCCTCGTGGGAGATGCCCTCGTTGGAGGAACTGAGGATTGCGCGTGAGAGTGTGGCTGCTCCCTCAAAGAAGAAGAAAAGGAGTCGGAACCCTGTGGTTAAAGCTCCGTCGTCGGTTGTTCTGGCGGGGGTTGCGACCACGGCAGGTACGTCCACTGTGAAAAGGGCGAGGACTGTGGTTATGACGACGAAAGCCGATGCGGTGTCTTCGAAAAAGGCGAAGAAGGATGGTGACGTCGGGAAGAGGACGGGGAAGGGCGCCTTGAAGCGTAGAGCTCTTCCTCCTGCTTCTTATCGCCTTATTGACGAGTCGGAGGTTTCGGGGGTAGCTCCGCGGGGTACGTCGAACGTTGCTCCTTCGTCGGATTCAGGTGATGTTCGTGGGAAGGAATCGTTGGAGCCTTTGGGGGATTTCTCGTGGCTGCACGAGGAGGGCCTCGTGGAACCGTCTCGTGTATTAGGGGCTGTCGAAGGTAGAGTTGGAGATGGCACATCGTTTGGAGGTGTTCCTATCGCAGCTCCTCGAGTTACAGGAAGCGAGGGCGGCCATGTTGCGGTTTCTCTGCTGCCCGAAGGGGCTTCTGTTGTAGAGTCTTTTTTCGATTTGTATCAGAGATTGTTGGATGAAGCAGATTTTGGCGTTCCGTTAGATGGCGTCGATGATCCTTCTGTTTGCGCATATTTGTTTGCGCAGCCTGCAGATGTAAGTGTATCCGTTTGGCTAGCCGCATATGCATGTTCTTTGTTGCTTATTGTTTCATATGTTTGCTAGGTCCCGAGCAAGGTATTGTTTGTTTTGAAGCGATATCATGAGGAAGTTGTTGCGCAGACTCGTCACGCGAAAGAGGCGGAGGCGAAGGTTGGGGAATGCGAGATGAGGCTTCAATCTTATGTTGGTCGTTTCTCGGGTGCGCGGGACCGCATTGAACATCAAGCCATGGGTCAGGTGGAGCAAGAGCGTGTATTGATGGGGAGGTACATGCGGGAGCGTTGTCAGGTGCACCTCGATGTCGTACGGGGTCGTTATGAGAAAGTGGTGCCGTTGATTAAGGCGTCGATGGACGTAGTAGTATCTGCATATGGTCCGGGACTTGTACCATATACCGGTGCCCGCAGACCTGCTTGAAGAGCTTAAGAATGATTTGTCTGGGAGTGAGAAGGTTGTAGCCGCGCTCGAGGCAGTAGGGCCCAAGCCTAGTGACTGGGTTGCTCCCGATTGTACTCATTCCTTCCCACCTTTCTCGTCATGCTCCAACTGTTGACTTTACCAATTTGTTCTTTAGTTTGCTAATAGTGTTACCCCCTTTGTGGGTTTGTGTACTCGCTTTTTTGTTTCCTTCCTTTCTTTGTTCTTTTTGTCTTTTATTTTATTGTATTTTCTTTTGATTTTTTGTACATATTCGTATGGACGAATTTAAGCCCCCTTTTTGAGCGAATTGTTCTTGGTTTGTTATTCGGAGTTCGGTGCAGAATGTTCCGGCTTATCGATGTTGATTCGATTGGGCCACTTGCGCTCGGATCGGGCGGACCCGTTTTATCCTTTGAGTGAAAAGAAGAGTTGTTGGTGATCAGGCCACTGTGCCCATGGAGGACAAGGGTCGTGGATTCAATTGGGCCACGGGATTCTCGTTGAATCCATATAATGTTTGGAGTGGTTCACTTTTGCGCTCGTGGTATGGGAATGGATTGTTCATCCATTCTCCATTTTTTTTTCTTCCGCGGTCGCGGTTTTTTATATTTGTTGTATGTTATCGTTGTTGAAGTCACACACACACACACACATATATATATATATATATATATATTGTAATTGCGGTTGTGCCCTTGGAGGCTGCCTACGTACCCCGAGAGGGTCAAGCCTTCCGTAGTTCGTACATTCAAAATAGAGACTTATTATTTGTCTTAGTAATAGTACTTCTTTAGGTGCATCGCGTTCTAGGAGTGCGGTACTTGTTTTCCATTCATCTCGAGTAACTCGTATACGCTTGGTCGTACCACTTTGGACACGATGTACGGGCCTTCCCAGTTTGCTCCAAGTTTTGTGATCGGTTTTTCTTCTGTATTTTTGAATACTTTTCGCAAGACTAGATCGCCTTCCTCGAATCGCCGCCCTTTGACCTTTTTATTGTAGTATCGAGCCGCTTGGTGTTGATAGTTTTGTATTCGGAGCAGAACTTGGTCGTGTTCTTCTTAGATGAAATCGAGGTAATCGCGGATCATTGCGTCGTTTATTAGTGGGTTTTGGACTAGCATTGTTCTTCTCAACCCAGGAACGCTCGCCTCTGCTGGTGACATAGCTTCCATCTCGTATGCTAGCGAGAAATTGGTTCCGTTGGGTTCCACGTCGCAGGGTCGTTCTATGGGACCAGAGGACTCCATCTAGTTCGTCGGCCCACACGCCTTTTTTGTCTTCGAGTCGCTTTTTGATTCCGTCGAGTATCCATTTTTTGGTGGCTTCTGCTTGCCCGTTTCCTTGGGGGTACCTTGATGTTGACTTGTTTAACCGGATATTCCATCGTGCGCAGAAGCCTTCGAATAGATCCGACGTGAACACGCTGCCGTTGTTGGTTACTATTTCATATGGCAGACCGTGTCGGCAGATGACATACTTCCATACGAACTTTTGGACATCCATTGCTTTGATTTTTTTGAAGGCTTTGGCCTCGACCCATTTGGTGAAGTAGTCAGTAACGATGAGGATAAATTTCTTTTGGTGGGATGCAGGCAAAGGTCCCACTATGTCCATGGCCCACCTTATGAACGGGTAGGGAGCTGCGGCGGCATTGAGGAGTTCGATGGGGACGTGGATCGTCGGGGCATGTCTCTGCCAGGGTTCGCATTTTCTAGCGAATCGCTCGCAGTCTGCCATCATAGTGGGCCAGTAGTAGCCGTGGTGCTTGATTTTTATTGCTAACGCTCTACCGCCGGAATGGTTTCCGCCGGCCCCCTCGTGCGTTTCCCGCATGACTTAGTCGATTTCTTCGCCGGCGATGCAATGGAGGAGGATGTTCGACGTGCTCCAACGATATAGGTTCCCGTCTAGGTGATAGTATCGTGCCGCTTTGGTTCTTAGTCTTCGGGCTGCCCATTTGTCGCTTGGTAGCTCCTTGTCTTCTAAGTACAGCAGTATTTGTGTTTGCCCGACTTTGTTTGCGGGCTCGTCGTTATCATCGGTGTGGGCTTCGGGAGGGTCTTCGTATTCGTTTTCCATTTTTTTTTAACTCTGATATGGTGTAGACGCCTTTGGGTAGTTCGATGCTTGGCGAATAAATGCTCTCGACTGGAATCGTCCGTCTGACCGTGGGGTCGGATGTAGAGGCCAGGGCGGCCAGTGCGTCGGCAGATGCTTTTTCGCTCTGTGGTATCTTGGTTAGGCTGAAGGCCTCGAATTCTTCCACTAGCGACTGGACCACACGAAGGTAGGCGTCCATGCGTTCGTTCTTTGCGTCGAAGTCCCCACTGAATTGGCTGGCCACTAGCTGAGAATCACAAAAGGCTGCGATTTTTCTAGCGCCGATTGCTTTAGCCAATCGTAGTCTGGCTATCAGGGCCTTGTACTCGGCTTCATTGTTCGATGCGGGGAAGGCAAGGCGGAACGATTGTTCGAGAATTTCTTTGGTGGGTGATTAGAGGCGAATTCTGATTCCCGAGCCGTGTTGACAGGCTGATCCGTCGACGAAGAGTGCCCAGGGGCTTTCCTCTACTGCTCCTGCGGTCGCGCTCGGAGGGAGCTCAATTAGAAAGTCAGCGAGGACTTGTGACTTGGCGCTGGTTCGGGTTCTGTACTCGATGTCATATTCTCTAAGTTCGACGGCCCACTTGGCTACTCGTCCGGATTGCGTGGGACGGTGCAGAACCGTGCGAAGCAACTGATTAGTCAACATGACGATGGCGTGTGACTGGAAGTATGGTCGGAGCTTTCTCGCCGAAGTAATGACTGCCAGGGCCAGCTTCTCTAGAGTAAGATATCTTGATTTCGCACCGTCGAGTGCCTTACTGACATAGAATATGGGTTTTTGTTCTCCTCGATCTTCTTGTACGAGGACTCCGCTGACTGCTGCCATCGATATTGCTACGTATAAGTATAGGGTTTGTTGGTCCTCGAGTTTGGACAGGATTGGGGCAGTGGCCAGATATTCTTTGAGTTGATTGAACGCCACTTCGCATTCCTCGTTCCATTCGAATCTCTTGTTACTCCTCAGGAGTTGGTAGAAGGGGAGACACTTGTCGGTCGATCTCGAAATGAATCGATTGAGCGCCACGATTCCGGTTAGTCTTTGTACCTCGCGAGTGTTCCTTGGAGACAGCATGTTTGCGATGGCCGAAATTTGTTTGGGGTTCGCCTCGATACCTCTTTGGGTTACTATGTACCCGAGGACCTCCCCGGAGGTGACTCTGAATGTGCACTTAGCTGGGTTGAGCTTCATGTTGTACTTGTTCAGGGTGGGGAAACAGTCGCGCAAGTGTTTCACGTGATCGATTACCACGCTAAATTTCACCAACATATCGTCGATGTATACCTCCATGGTTTTTCCTAGCTGATCGGCGAACATTCTGTTGACTAACCTTTGGTAGGTGGCCCTAGCATTTTTTAGCCCAAACGTCATGACCTTATAGCAGTACGTTCCTTGATCGGTAATGAAGGAAGTTTTTTCTTGGTCTTCAGGATGCATCATGATTTGGTTATACCCCGAGAAGACGTCCATGAGGGACAGGAGCTCGTTCCCCGCCGTGGCCTCAACTATTCTATCGATGTGCGGAAGTGGAAAGCTATCTTTTGGGCATGCCTTGTTGAGATTTGTGAAGTCGACACAAACTTTCCATTTATCGTTCTTCTTTTTAACTACGGCGGGGTTCGCAAGCCAGTTCGGGTATTTTACCTCTGAGACCGACCCCGCCTCGATTAGTCTTTCCACTTCCTCGTTTACGGCTTGTGCTCTTTCTGGCCCCAACTTTCTTCGTTTTTGCTTGACGGGTTTGTACGTCGGGTCGACGTTGAGTTCGTAGCAGGTAATCGCAGGGTCAATGCCTGGCATGTCGCTGGTTGTCCAAGCGAATGTTCCTACGTTTTATCGGAGAAACGTCATGAGTTCTGCCTTAATAACTGGTGACAAGTTCGCGCCGATTCCGACGCACTTCGTAGGGTTGGACGGGTCGATAGCTTCTTGCGATATCATCTCTGGCTCGGGGGTATGGACGATGTTGCTATCTCCTGCCACCGCGACGTGCCGAGATTTTCGGTAGTAATGTTCGTTTAGAAAACACTTTCGAGCCATCCCCTGGTCTCCCTTAACGGTTCTCGTTCCGGTGGGTGTTGGAAACTTGAGGCATTGATGGTAGGTCGATGGGACTGCTTTCATATCGTGGATCCAGGGTGTTCTAAGTACGGCGTTAAACGGCGCCGGAGAATTAACGACAGTGAATCGTACGATTTTGGTGACTCCACAGATGAAAGTGGGCAGTTTTACGGTGCCTATCAAGCGGGAGGTTTTTCCATTGAACCCGGTGAGTGGTTTCATGATAGGCTTTATTTTCGCATCTTCGAGATCCATGGTCTGGAGAGTCGCTACAGAGATTATGTCGATGGTGCTACCGGTGTCGACCAATATATTGTCTATTTGATGCCTGGCTATGAAGAAATTTATGACGAGCAGGTCGTTGTGCGGGCGGTCGAGTTTCTCCAAGTCTACGTCGGTGAGGGTTACTTCGTCGTCGTCTTCTCCTTTGAGCTCCAGATTTTGAGTGCGTGTTATGATGTCGTATTCTCCCAGGGGATCTTCTGGTTCTATCCCGGCGATAATCATCGTCGTCGACTTTTTCTGTCTTCTTCTTAATCGTCCCCACAGACGGCGCCAAATATTGGTTGCCAAAACCAAACTACAATAAGGACTTAGAGGTTTTTGAGAAGAAAATATTTTATTTTGAGAGAAGAGGGGTGACCTCGTGTATAGCGAGATCACCGTTACAAGAAGTGTATTGAATAAGCTAAAAGATCGGATGCCTTTCTCTGTTCTCTTCCTCATCCTTTTATAGGTGTTCTTCTCTTGATTAGGTCGTTCTTTCCCGTCAGTTTCCATATGATATATTACTAATTTGCCCTTGTCCTGTTGTACTATTTCTGATTTTGCTTTATCTGCGGCCGAGCAGGTCTGTCGCTAGAGTACACGTTTGTTGAGAAGTTCAGATTGTCGGGTATGGGCTTCTGCCGTCTGTTCAGAGGCCAGGAGCCCTCCGACGTACTTTTCTGTATGCTTCCGCCGTATTTTACAGTCTCATTCCTTGTAATCCTCGTCGTTTTGTCGTGTTCTCATTTTTAGAGAATGATGTCATTATGTCTTTTGGGTTTTATTCTCTTTTGGCCTTATTCTAGTGAGTCGAGACTCGGTCGCAGGGTGCGAATCCCTCCTCCAACAGCCACCGGCTTGTCAGCTACGACACAACACTCACTTCGACCGGGTACACGCCTTCAGAGAGAATAACTGAAGACCTCCTTGATCCTGAGCAAAATGAGACTCTCCGAGCTGACACCAAACCAGAGGAAATCTCAAAAGCTGCAACGATCCTTGCTCACCCAAACATAAAACCTTGACGAATCCAGTGAGAAGAGTCTTTAATACTCAGATCTGCGCCTCAAACGACGGATGTGAGTAGATCGGAAAAAAGACGAGAAAAACTTCTCGACCCCTCAACACCTAAGCCCTAAAATCCAACTCCAAACCACCAACATCTCTCGTCCGCCTCGCTGATACTCCAGAGGGGAGCCACCACACGCGGATTTGTTTCCCTCATGGCCGGATCTCGACATCGACAGTGGCAAATCGACCCAGAGCATCAGCATATCAACATAGAGCTTATATCTTAAGCCAACCGGCCATAATAAGGTAAGATTTTATGTTATCAACTCCTTCGACACTCAAAAGCTTATTAATAAAGAAGCTCATTTATCCTGAGTTTGAAGGCTATTATTCTATTATTTTTTTCCTCCACCACTAGCTTTTCTATTTTTGTCAAACTTTAAAAGAAAACAGTTGAAAAAAGACGAGTTTTTTTTAAAAAAAGGAAGCAGAAAACGTAAATGCCAAAAGAAACAACATCGAAAGGTTTCTTTATTGGCGAAAGAAGTGAAAGAGTCACGTGTGAGTGCGCCCTTCCTCAGTTGTTTGAAGAATCTGAGGTTGGGACTAATCTCAATTCATCAGCGAATCTAATTCCGTCACTTTGGTTATTTCCCTTTTCTTCTCCTTGTTCAATTCCTTCTCTCTTTTTTTCGATATTCATATTTTTTTCATTAGGAATTGCTGAAGCAAGAAAAAAAAAAACGAAAGGTATAGCTCTCTATTTTCATTTTCTCAGATTGACTTAACCCGTTCCACCATTTCTGGATTTTCGTAGCAGAGAGATGAAGCAGGTCTGGTTTTTGCTGTTGCTTTGTCTCGGATTATTGGGGAACGGACGTTGTGGGAAACCAGCAGTTGTGAAAATCGGTTCCATATTCAGTTTCGATTCAGTGATTGGCAAAGTTGCTAAGATTGCGATTAATGAAGCAGTGAAAGATGTCAATTCAAACCCCGACATTCTCCATGGAACGCATCTACAAGTTTCAATGCAGAACTCCAATTGCAGCGGTTTTATGGGCATGGTTGAAGGTAAATGAATGCAAAGACCCTTAATTTTGATTTAGTTTGGCAATGAAATTGTTGTTCTTGTTGCAGCGTTGAGGTTTATGGAGAAGGACATAGTCGGGATCATAGGACCACAGTGTTCTGTAGTTGCTCATATGATATCTCATATGGCTAACGAACTCCGCGTCCCTCTTCTCTCCTTTGCTGTAACTGATCCCATAATGTCGCCCCTCCAATTCCCGTATTTCGTCAGGACCACTCAGAGTGATTTATACCAGATGGACGCCATTGCTTCCATTGTAGACTTTTATGGCTGGAAAGAAGTAATTGCTGTGTTTGTGGATGATGATTATGGAAGGAATGGTGTGGCTGCGCTTAACGATAAGCTTGCCGCTAGGAGATTGAGAATCACTTACAAGGCTGGCTTACATCCGGACACAGCTGTGAATAAGAATGAGATCATGAACATACTCATTAAGATCATGTTACTTGAGCCTCGAATCATTGTTATCCATCTCTACTCCGATTTGGGCTTTGCGGTTTTTAAGGAGGCCAAGTATCTTGGAATGATGGGAAATGGGTACGTTTGGATTGCTACCGATTGGCTCTCCACTACTCTTGACTCTTCTTCTCCACTTCCCCCTGAGAGACTGGAAACTATACAAGGAGTTCTTGTCCTGCGTCCACACACACCTGATTCCAATATAAAACGGGAGTTTTTCTCGAGGTGGCGTAAGATCCCAGGTGCTCCTTTGGCTCTTCACACATATGGTCTCTATGCTTATGATTCGGTTATGCTCTTAGCACGTGCTTTAGATAAATATTTTAAACACGGTGGGGAAATTTCGTTTTCTAATGACTCAATGCTCGATGCCTTGGGGAAAAACGGAAATCTTAACCTAGAAGCAATGACTGTCTTTGATGGTGGAGAAACTCTACTTAAGGATATCCTTGGAACGCATATGGTTGGTTTAACAGGACAGCTTCAGTTCACAACAGATAGGTCTCGTACTCGCCCAGCGTATGATGTTATCAATGTGGCTGGAACCGGTGTTCGCCAAATAGGCTACTGGTCGAATCATTCTGGTTTATCAGTTGTGCCACCTGAGACTCTCTACATAAATAACCAACCAAATATGTCTTTTGGTACAACAAGTCCAAAACTAAAGCATGTGATTTGGCCAGGAGAAACGTTCCAAAAGCCACGCGGATGGGTTTTTTCTAACAATGGGAAAGAGCTGAAGATTGGTGTGCCTCGTCGCGTCAGCTACAAGGAGTTTGTGTCGCAGATTCGTGGAACCGAGAATATGTTCAAAGGGTTCTGCATTGATGTCTTCACAGCTGCAGTGAATCTCTTACCATATGCAGTCCCTGTCAAGTTTATTCCATATGGAAACGGAAAGGAGAATCCTAGCTACACGCATATGGTTGAGATGATAACAACTGGTGTGAGTGCCTTTAAAAGCCTTTCTAATAGAAGCTGTTTATCTTTTAAAATTTTTGGCGTTGTTTTCATTTCTCTGTACTATTAACATGGAATTTCTGTAGAATTTTGATGGGGTAGTAGGTGATGTTGCCATCGTAACAAACCGGACAAAGATTGTAGATTTTACACAACCGTATGCAGCATCTGGACTAGTTGTCGTTGCTCCTTTTAAGAAACTGAATTCAGGAGCTTGGGCTTTCCTCCGACCTTTCAATCGACTTATGTGGGCAGTCACAGCTTGCTGCTTCCTCTTTGTCGGCATTGTTGTATGGATCTTGGAGCATAGGATTAACGACGAATTCAGAGGCCCGCCTAAGAGACAATGCGTCACAATTCTCTGGTCCGTTTCCTATATATAGCTCAGAGGATTAACAAAGACCGAACAAGTCGTATTTATCTTGTAGGTCACCTTCATGTTTCCTTGGCTGATGCACTTACTGTTTGTATAATCTTCTGCAGGTTTAGCTTCTCGACAATGTTTTTCGCGCATAGTACGTGAAGAAGTGAAAATCCAACCACCATTTCACTGGTGACTGCTGGCTTTGTCTGACACCAGTCTTGCCCTTGTTTATTGCAGGAGAAAACACAGTTAGTACTCTTGGGCGGTTGGTTCTGATCATATGGCTATTTGTTGTGCTAATAATCAACTCGAGCTATACGGCTAGTCTCACATCGATTCTGACGGTTCAGCAGCTCTCATCACCCATCAAGGGAATTGACAGCCTTAGAGAAATGGATGATCCAATCGGGTACCAGGTGGGTTCATTTGCGGAGCGCTACCTGAGGGATGAGCTCAACATATCAGAGTCACGGCTAGTCCCACTTGGATCACCTGAAGCCTATGCCAAGGCTTTAAAAGACGGACCAAAGAAGGGCGGTGTTGCTGCCATTGTGGACGAGCGTCCGTATGTTGAACTCTTCCTCTCCAGCAATTGCGCCTATAGGATCGTTGGTCAGGAGTTTACCAAAAGTGGATGGGGATTTGTAAGTTTTCATGTATCTTGATAATTTTGCCAGCACTTGTCAATTATTTGAACAAGGAAGGGGTTGGGGTTTGTCATTCGGCATGTTAGCTTCTTTTGATCCGGTTTAATTTTAATGCTTATTTTCCTAAGTACAATGGATTTTTTCTTAGGCATTTCCTAGAGACTCTCCTCTGTCAGTTGATCTATCAACAGCGATCTTGGAGTTGGCAGAGAACGGAGATCTGCAGAGGATCCACGACAAGTGGCTAATGAAGAACGCATGCACTCTAGATAACGCGGAGCTCGAATCAGACAGGCTTCATCTGAGAAGCTTTTGGGGGCTGTTTCTCATATGCGGAGTTGCTTGCTTCCTCGCTCTCTTCCTCTACTTTATTCAGATCATCCGTCAGCTATATAGCGCAAAGCCAAGTGAGGCCGATGATGCCATTGCGAGAGAGAATCATGACTCCTCGTCCTTGCATTCTACTCGTTTACAGAGATTTTTGTCACTGATGGATGACAAAAAAGAGGTGTCCAAGGGGGCAAGCAAGAAGAGAAAGACCGATGGATCAGTCAAGGATACTTTTGGTTCAGAGTCGAGACGGTCACGAGGATTGGATAGAGAAAGAAGCTTTAATTCGGTAAACCCGTTAGATTGAAAGTGTAGTCGCATATATTATTCTAAGACATCAAAAATGATTATAGTTCTAAATTGTATCCAAGTAATGTTTTCCTATTTCTGTATTCTTAATATTTGGAAGAGTTTTTGAGTCGCCCCAAGCATAAGTTTTACGAGTTCGTATGAATCCCTCGCTCAAAATGAAATAATTTATTTTTATTTTTAGTAATATCATCTATAAAGAAGAAGAAGGAGGAGGAGGACGACGACGACGACGGCGAGATCCGCCCCATGGTTTCTAAAATCACACAAATATAACTTCAAATACGAATTAGTAATTTTATAGACTTGTTATACGAAACATATAGAATATATTTAGAATCTTGCAAGGACATAAAAAATTTTCTTAAAATTAAATCAATTAGATTAATATCATTATAAATTAGTTTGATGATATAAAGAGATATAGTACATTAAAATACATGAAAATTGTTGTGATATTTTTAGGGTAGGATCGTTGTAAAACTACAGAAAGTAAAGATCAAAATGTATTCTTTATAATGAACAAGGATTACCGTGAAATCAAAGCTAGAACACTAATTTCTATTGTCTTCTTATTGCCTTTGCTGTTTGAGTTATGTGTTTGTGTGTGTTCATAAATGTCTAATATAGGGGTCTGGTTCTCTCTTTTTATAGTAGAATGTTGAGTCAATCACCTAAAGATTAGGCGATATTCATATATTTTAGGAATATTTTCTCTTATTATGCCGATTTCTTTTTATCTAGTCAATTTCTCTTACTTGTAGAATGTTTCTTTTTCCCATTGCCCTGAGCAAAGATCCAAACAGTGTATCGTACGACTCTTTAAAGAGGGATTTCGAGTTTTGGGCCATGGTATTTATTTATCTCCAACTGGTTGCCCCTTAAGTTCATTCAATGGAGTAGAGGTTAACTTGCCAATTGTGCAAAGCAATCCCCTGACTCAGTCGATATGCATGTACCTTAGGTTTCTCAGTGGACTTTTTGCTTGACAACTACTTAAAATAAATAAAAGTGTGTAAATCAACGAGAAAAAGAGTTAGGCACATAAAACATTCGCAGAGAATCATGCATCATAGAAGAAACCGATTTGTTTAGGGATTAGAATTAAGTAACGTCTAGAACTTGAAAACACTAATTTAGATCCTCTTCACTTTCGAGGTTCGTGATTTTATGCTTAAGTATAAAGGGACATCGACTTTCGTAATAAATAAACATGCATTATATAAACATGCATTATATAAATAAGCATGATAAGTTCACTGAGTCAAGGCGATCTACTTTAAGTCTCCTTATAACTCAGTTTGTCAAAGATTTAGTTCAGGTGATTTAACAAACTTTTGGAATCAAAATCTACCTATGGACATACTACTAGATGCGTTGTACAGTAGTCATGCATAAAGATAAACCAAGACAAAGACTATATAAATCCCTAATCAAATACTAACATCTTATGACAACGTGATCTCTTTGAGAAGCCTAAAAACCTAACAAATGAACTACTTAGACATTGAACACGAAAAACAACAAGCAATCAATGAGGAAAACATCATAAAATAGATCAAGAGTAAAGAAATATTTTCTATAACAAAGTTGGAATGAATCTCTACAAAGAACACTTGAAAACTTGAAAAACAATGAAAGATCTCTCAAAGCTTTTGACGGCTCTGTCAATCTCTATAAAAATTTGTGGTTCTCTCTATTCTAAAGTCTAAAAAAATTATTTATGATGCTAGGGCTTCTTAAGACGCCCTTGGTTATGTCGGTTCTTGCGGAATCAAAATCGGTTAAGCGAACCGAAAGATATGAGGCAAAATTTTTCTCTGGCCACGAAATGTCTATGTAACCAGTGTGTGCCAAAAATGGGTACTCGGCTGGTGGTGGCAACTCCATCACCCGGTCACAGCTCCATCTTTCTCCACTTGCTTTATTTCCGAGACAAACATACATGTCTTCTCTTAAACGGTTATAACTCATCGGTCACAACTTCAAATGACTTCAAGCTACTTGCATTTGAAAGCTCACTTAAAATTCAAACTTCTGACGAAATATTAAATCAAACCAATGCAGGGAAGACCTTCTTTCAAGGCGATCTTTCTGATGCTGAGAATCTGTCTAGATTGGTAAAGTGCAAAACTCAAGTGTTTGAGCTTCCGTCTTTTTGATCCGTCAATGAAACTTGCTTGGTAATATAAATGAGTTCCACTCAGCATGTTTCTCCTTCCTTTTTGATGATTTAACCTGATTAGTCCCTAAAATTACAAATAAAAGAAAACAACCTCTAGAGGTCAAAAAAGCGTTAAAAACCTGCAAATAAATAAGTAAAAATTCAACTAAAAATGGTAAAATAATACTGTTATCAGTAGCCTATTTATTAAGAAGAGTGAAGTAAGAACATAATCCCCCTAGAACTCCAAAGGTAATTTAGCTTGAAACATCAAAGATCTTGCTACATTCAAGATATGTTGATGCTTTCTCTCGACCACAGAGTTTTGCTCTGGAGTTTTTGGACACGAATGATAGGCTACCAATATGTTTTCTCTATGAATTTTTGTGAACTTTAATTCATGAGCATTGTCAGATCTCACTCCTTTTATCTTAGCATTATATTGATTATCTACCATCTTCAGATAAGTAGGAAAGATGTCCAGAACTTCATTCTTCGTTTTCATAAGATATATTCAAGTTGCTCTTGTGTGATCATCCACTATGGTAAGGAAATATCTCTATCCCTCACTTGTCTCCACTGAGAACGGTCCCCATATACCAATATGTAGTAACTCAAATGTTGTTGTACACATGTTGTTGTTGGATTTGTAGGGTAAGTGTTTTTGCGTGGCAAGAGGACATATACCACAGTGAAAAGATTCTTTACTTAAATTCTTTAAGCCAAGTACATTGGTGAGAGATTGAGTGTTACATAAATATGGATGATCCCATCTATTGTGCCACAAACCATGATCAACAACAACATTTGCAGAAAAAGAAAAGCCTTGAGTAGATTGTTTCCTCACTGAAGCCACATCCAGAATGTAAAGATTAAAGATTTTCTCACCCTGGCCAATCATCAATCCCTTGGTAGGATCCCTGTATCACACATGAATCATGACCAAAAGAAACTCTATATCCCAAATCTTTGGTGAGTTGACTTATACTCAAAAGATTAAGGTGAAAGTTCGGAATGTAGAGAACATTGTGGAGAAACATTTGATCATTCAACTTGATCACTCCACTCCCTGCAACCTTTATGTTTAATCCAGTAGGCAATGCCACATATGACTTAGCAGCCTTAGATAGACTCATAAAAAGGGTTTATCATGTGCCACATGGTGCGTAGCACCACTATCCATTATCCAAGAAGCAGAAGACAAAGTATTCCTCGTAACTCTTAACACACCAACAATTTAAAGTGTAGAGTTAGAGAATGACATACCAGACAAAGCAGTAATAAATCCACCAGAAGTCAATTCACCAGAGGAAGAAGCAATAGAAGCCATCTGTTCTGAAGTGGAATTATTAGTCTGCAATTGACTATTGAAGTATGCTATAACACCTTGAATCTGATCCTTTGATAGAGTGCCAAGTATAGCATACATTGCTTGATTCATATATGTTGATTCTGCAAGAGAAACTTGAGCAACTACTGGTTTGAACTCTTTTTCTGAAGATGCAGTCTTTTCCACTTGTTGAGGTTTCTACTTGTGTTTAAAACCAAGTGGATACCCATGAATTTTGTAGCATTTGTCAATTGAATGACCAAAGTAACCACAATGAGAATAAGTAGGTTTGTTTTGTTTCTGATTATATGTAGAATGAGCCACATTTACTGAAGCTACATTCGAATTTTCTGTAAAGACTTGGAAAGCAGTAACATTAGTCACATGTGTAATATTCCTTTGATTATGATCTTGATCTAGAAGATCATAAATTTCAGCAAGATTAGGAACATTTTTCTTCATAATAATTTGGCTTCTAATAACGGCATATGATTCATTCAAGCTAGCCAAAAACTTGATCACCTTTGTGAGCTCTGCTTTCTTATCCATAGTCTTTCAACAACGACAATTGTGACATGTTTCAACACATTCAGCTCCATCCAATTCATCCCAGATTGTCTTTAAAGTTGTGTAGTAAGTCGAAAGATCCATAGAACCTTGTTGAAGAGAAAAAATTTGTTGAGATAACTGATAAGATTTGTGATGTGGAATCTTGTTTCCAAGTCTTTCCAAATTTCACAAGCATCATTTAATCTCAAAATAATTATATAGATCTGTTTCGAAACCGTATTCAATATCCACGACTTAACTATACTATTGCACCTAGACCAGATTCTAAATCCAAGATTCGATTCCTCTGGCCTAGCAACAGATCCATCGATGAATACTGTTAGAGGTAATTTTATTCCCTTAGCGTCTGGCCATAGCTAAACCAAGAAGACATAAAAAAATTACCTAGTTGAATGTGTAAACCAAGACCATACTCGACGACACACCACCAAGCGAATGTCATAGCCGAAGTAGAACGAATATTCCCCTTATGCGATTTAAATCTTAAGAGATAAAGACAAATACTTTTATGAATTATGGAAATATTTCTTATTTTATAGATATACTCAAAAATAGAAGTTATCCATAAAGAAATATGGAAATACTCTTACTCGAAAACTATAAATACAAAGGGACGAACCCTAGTTCAAGGATCAGAGACTTCATACACAAACACATACATTGTAATCAATATCTTTGAACAATAATCAATAAGAATTGTTTTACATCTCTTTGACTCATCCCAAACAATATTTGTTCTTGTACTTCTCCATAAAGGATCACANCCCCCCCCCCCCCCCCAAACAGTTTGGCGCTAGAGGGAGGGGGAGATTTCAATAAGATCAAAAGAACGAAGATGAGCAAATAAAGCAGCTCCTCTGAGCCAAAGAATATCAAAACCTCGAATCCACGTCCGAGGAAGTAGATGCGACTCAACTCGAGGAGGTAGCACCCGAAACAGCTGACGACGCGCCGATTGCGGCAAAGGTGCAAGAGTACGAGCTGATCGCGGCAAAGCTGAGACAAAACGAAGCTCAACTGAAGGAGCTGGAAGACGAGAACGTGACTCTCAAAGCTTTGGCGGCAGAGAAATATGCTCATACACCCAACATTGACGACAAAGACGGCGGAAGGCATGCTAGGTTCAAAAAGAGAGTCCCATCAATGCAGCCACTAGATGAAACACCGATGAAAGTCGCCAAGGAGGCTCGAACGCATCAAACTCCAAGCTCAGGGCTAACCTGAATCCCTAGATCTCACCATCATAACGACCCTAGAAAATCCCACGAGGAAAACGCTAACGTGGCCCCTGGTTTAGAAGCCATGCTGGCGGGAAGGCTATAAGCCATGGAGAATATGATGAAGCGTCTTCCAAGAGTAGCTCCATCGATTATCAAGAGCGCTCCCAACTCCTACGCAGATACTCCCTTCGTCGATGCTATCGTTCTTAGCAAAGTCCTTGAGAGGTTCGTCTTGCCGGTCATGAAATTATTCGATGGGACCGCTGATCCAGATACGCACATCTCGCAGTATCGCCAACGCATGCTCACCGCCCCTATCAGCTATGAGCACTTGGAAGTCTGTATGTGCAAAAGATTTGGAGCAACCCTCACAGGCCAAGGTGCGTATCCAAAAACACGAATGATGGGACACTAAAGCCGAACCCTAGCGATCTCTCTGATTTCATTAAAAGATTAGATGTTTGAAAAGCGACGATTCGCCAAAAGGACCAGGAAAACATTACTTAAGTACAAGAAATTGAAGCGATGAAGACGCGAATGATGGGAACCGTTAGAGATCTACAGGTCAGAAGAGAAATGGTTAGAACCTGCTCAAAAATTCTCAGAGAAGACCATAAACAATGAAACCCTAAGTCAAAATTGATGATCTTTTATCATCGCATCAACGTAATCACTACTAAGGATAAAAGAAAGCAAGATCTACCGAAAATATGCCAAGGGCTTACCGGAAGAAGCACAGAATGCAGTGGTTTCTTGAGAGAAAACCCTAATCTGACTATGAGAAGACAGGTGAAAAGATGGAAATGACCAAGACTCTTTGCTTTCCCGCCTACTTAATCCTACTGGTAATGGGCCGAAGATGAAAAAGTCCAGATTACGCCACAAAGTTCAAGCCCAAGAGTTCATCTAAAAGATGCGGCCTGCTAGCGCTAATGAGACTCATCAAGGATGAAGCCATAGCAGCAAGAACTGGCGACACCAACAAGAGCCATGG
>OVAN01008000.1:0-18812 GCA_900406275.1 Anastatica hierochuntica | reverse complement strand
GGTAGGTTGTTGGTGGCATGGCGTTCCCCTTTAACCCAAGCATCCGCGCTTACCAATCACCAATTGGTGACAACTTGTCCTGTGGGGAGGTTGTTAAAGGGTGAGGTCATGAGTTTGAGTAACGCCAAGCGCGGATGCTTGGATTAAAGGGGAACGTCATGCCACCAACAACCCACCTGGCTGGCTTGTCTGTCAGAGGTGAGGGGTTGGAGTCGATGCTCTGCAGAGCTAGCCGACGGGTCCCGCGGAACGGGTTGTTACATAAATATTCGGTTTTAACAAAAAAAAAAAGAATTAAATATTCGGATAGATATTATAAAGTTTTCATTACAAAATCAATCTTAAAGGATGCTTAAATTGGAGAAATAGTCATACATTGACGTTGAAACGAAGTAAAAAAACGTAAAGTACAAATTGTTTGATGGTGTCACCGTGAAGTTCGTCCATAGGCACAAATTTACTTAATCAATTAACATAATAGCCCCTTCATTAAGCAATCATTTGACTTTCATTCCTATAAATTCACAATTAGAATTACAACCCTCATCATCAACTCATTCAACTCTCTCCTCTAGTTTAAACAAGGATACAAAGATGGAGATCTCAAAAACCCTTTTGCTAGTGATTTCTCTTGTGGCTGCAACTTGTTTCTTGCAAGCCAAGGCAGCTGGAGTTTACTGTAGCAACCCTTACTCTCGGTGCTACTACAAGACCATTCAATGTCCAGAAGAATGTCCAAGCACAACCGTTATGAACTCGAAGAACAAAGTTTGCTACGCTGATTGTGATAATCCCACTTGCAAAGCCCAGTGCCGCAGTAAGTTTTTTGATTCCTTGTCATACAAGTTTTCTCCCATATGTTATGTTTTGAATTATAATGAATCATATATGTTTTTGTATAGTGAGGAAACCAAACTGCAACAAACCTGGATCAGCTTGTTATGACCCGAGGTTTATTGGAGGAGACGGCATTGTGTTCTACTTCCATGGAAAGAGCAATGAAGAGTTCAGCCTCGTCTCTGACTCTGACCTTCAGATCAATGGTAGGTTCATTGGCCACAGACCCGCTGGTCGTGCCAGAGACTTCACATGGATCCAAGCTCTCGGATTCCTCTTCAACTCCCACAAATTCTCTCTGGATGCCGCGAAATCCGCCACATGGGACAATGAAGTAGACCATCTCAAGTTCACTTTCGATGGCCAAGATCTATCTATCCCGGAAGAAACTCTCTTCACCTGGTTAGCATTTTGTAACAAAACTCACTTCCAAAATGTTATTAAGATTGTTGAAAGTTTTGAAACCTAAATGTTTTCTTTAAAAACAGGTACTCACCAAACAAGGACATCAAGATCGAGAGAGTGACTATGAGAAATAGCGTGATCGTGACAATCAAAGACAAAGCTGAGATCATGGTCAATGTTGTTCCAGTGACAAAAGAAGACGACAGGATCCACAGCTATAAAGTACCATCAGATGATTGTTTTGCACATCTCGAGGTTCAGTTCAAATTCTTCAACCTTTCACCAAACGTCGATGGAATCTTGGGACGTACCTACAAACCAGATTTCCAGAATCCAGCTAAGCCTGGAGTCGCCATGCCAGTGGTTGGTGGTGAAGATAGCTTCAAGACATCTTCCCTCCTCTCCAATGACTGCAAAACTTGCATTTTCTCTGAATCAAATGCACAGATTGATTCTGTAAAGTCAGAGATTGAATATGCAACTTTGGATTGTACCCGTGGAGCGTCTTCCGGAAACGGAATCATCTGCAGGAAGTAAATAAAGCGTATGAAAGCAAAGAAAGAATAAATGCCAGGGAGCAGTAGCTTCTGCTCAAGGTTTTTAATTAAAAAATAAGTGTTGGATTAACCTTACTATGTACCACTTATGCAATGTATTTTGTATTGTATCATCCACCATGTATTTCAATTTGTATTTACCTAATCATTGTAATGATATGTAATATCTGCGTAACCAGTCCCAAACAACAAGTTCATGAAGAGAGCAGATAAAAGAAACCATAGCTCAATAGTCATCTTAGGGCATCTTTAACAAGGTATCCCGTTGGGTTTCTTAAGCAGAAAAAGATGTGGGACCCACCCAAAATTACAAGAAACGTTTCTTCTTGTTCCCAAATAAGATCCTCATCCTCTATTCCATTTCAACTAAAAAGAAACCATATGGAAATTGTATCTCTCGAGTATGTAATAACTTTGCCTTTAGCAATGCTATTGTTTAAGTTTTCAACAGAATCTGGTGCAGGGGAAAGTCTGTTCGGATCATTTGAGTGTCTCTTATGTGGAGAAATATAAGACATGACTAAACCTGTAAATCCAAAAAAGAAGAAGATTTTCAAGAATAACTATTCATCGGCCACATGCCTTGTCTCATGCAAAGCCGAATCAAACATTGTCGTTTGAATAGTTCAGAATCATATTTTCTTAGTGGATTTAACTTCCAAAAAACTCATTGCACAAAAAAAAACAGTACAAAGTAAAAGAAACTAAATAGCGCAAGTTCTATTCTTTTTTGGACAACACATAAAACTTAGAAAGATAAATGTACCAAAAACACAAAGAAAATCACACAACATATCGTTCTTTATCATGTAAGATAGGCTTCACAATGCAAGAAGTCTCACAACCACAAGGTTTCAAGAGCATCTCTAAGCATTTCCAAAACACAACCTTTGTCAATGTTCCGCTCCTACAAACCAAAAGAGTAACAAACACAATAAGCTTACTTCCAGTAGAGTTCCAAAGACACAAGAGCACAATAACGTACCTGTAACTTCGTGTTCATGTCTTTAAGCATTAGTGTCACCTCTCTCTTGACTTCACCTGTTCCAATCCTCTCATTGAATCTATTAGTTTCTCTCACCATAAGCCTTAGAGTTTGGCTCTTGTAGACTGTAGCTTTAACATGACAAGCTTCAAAGACCTTGTATCCATCCCCAGATGAAGATTTACCAAACGGCCACCTTAAACCACCTTTTACATTTGGATCAACCGTAGCTGAATCAAGCATCCCTTTGATGTCACTAATCTCTTTCTCCTTCTCATCATATAAACATCACCCAAGATAAGTCTAAGAGAGAAGTTTTATCAAAGAAAAATTTTATGTTAAAATTAACTTACAGTGAGATCAGTGATTTTCCTTTTTTTGCAAAAGCATTAGCCTCATGTCAAGATTCTTATCAATGTAAGATACATCAATTACCAAATGTTTTACAGGATTAAGTTCGACCTGCCAAAATCAAGACTCAAGATTTCATGTAAGATGTTAAAAAACAAACCAAGTAACACATGAGACATGGATCATATGTTCTCAGAACAACATATCAAAATGAATTCATAAGTTTGTATACACAAAGAACTCGAGACTTGCCTTGTACATACTGAGTCGTCCATCTTCCTTGTAGTACACTTACAGTTAATGGTTTCATTGGGACGAGTATGATGTGATACCTGAGAATAGAAGTCAGACCCAACACAGCATATTGCATATGACATTCCACAGAATAGGTTCCAAGAAAACAAAAAAAGTACCTTTACAGTGTATCTTTCCTTTTCCAAGTCAATACAGAATCCATGACTTGGTACAAGCTGAGACTTGATGTGATGTAAGTAAGAAGTTGGGACATCATTAGAGAAGATCTTACTCGAGGGTTTTTATGAACATTCAACCATAGGACTAGATTGAAGCCTGGTTTAATGTTGTATGTGTTAGAGGTTAAATAAAAGATAACTTCAAGATATGTAAGATTGACTTACCCATAGAAGAAATTTTTACCAAAGCTAACAAACAGTCTCAATACATTATTCTCTCCATCCATTGCAGTTTCAGCTCACTCATATGCCAACACAAGATCATCCTCAACCTTCTCTGCCATTAACAGCCACCTAGTTCTCTCTTCTTCTCCACTCTCTGTAATATTCATAGCACATACAAAATCACACTAATACTGACACAATCCATATGCATAGCAGTCACTAGTACAAAGTCCAGACTATACTTAAAAAGAAGCTAACAAACAGTCACTTACCTTTATGGTCATTGGTGTTCATCAGTATTGAAGGCTTTTCTACTTCTTTGCATTGGGCAGAATCTGAGGACGAGGAGACAAGATTAGCATATGAAGGAATCTCATTCTCAATTCCATTGGAGCCAATAAGAAACCATCTGGAAATGGAATCTCTTGAGTATATAATACGGTTGCGTTCATCACAACTACTACTGTTTTTGAAGTACATGTTTTTCTTGAATTTTTGTGTCAATAGAATCTGGAACAGGGGAAGGTCTTTCTGGATCCTTTGAGTGGCGTTTATGTGGAGGAATATAAGACATTTCTGAACCTGAAACTCCAAAAAAAATAAAAGATTTTCAAGAACAACTATTCATCGCCTTAGAGACACAATGATGTGTGCTTTAGTAAATGTGCTATTAGAGAATAATAATTTAAAGAACAAAAAATAAATGTAATTTAGGGTAGTTACGTTATTTATTCAATTATTAACTATATTCGAAAAACTGTTAGATTTGGTAATCTTAACAATTATTTATTTTTATTCCTTATTCATATATATTTTAGATTCAATCTTAGTTTTATTCGTTATTCCGATTACGTCAAATAATTTTATATTTAGTTATTTGTTTTAACAATTATTTATTCAATTATTAACTATTAAAAAAACTAGAATATTTTTATTTATTAGGTTGATAAGTATCATTTTCTTAACAATTATTTAGTTTTATTCGTTAATCATATATATATTTCAAATCTCTAAACAAGAATATTCTTATTTTATTCTCTACCTAATTGTTAATCACGAGAATATGACAAACACATATAAATACCATAACATAGATCCATAAGTTTAACCCACTCTAAAATTCCGATTACAAGCAAATTAAAAAGATAGTTTTTCAAATGGCTACATCAAACGGGTTTACTCCTCTGATGAGTGTAAAACCTTTTAAAACAGCATGGCGAGTCCAAGAAAAAATCATGCATTCCTGGAGACAATACGCAAATCAAGTTGGTGAATCCCTTGATATGGTTTTTTTCTGATGAATTTGTAAGTATTTTATAAATTTTTATTATACGTTTTTAAGTTTTAAAATATAGATCTATCGTTTTAACAATACTTTAATTTTGTAGGGCACTCTTATCCATGCTTCCATCAAGAGACCTCAGATATTAAGATTTCAAAAATCTATATCTGTTGGAGACTGGAGAATCATCGATAATTTTTCCTTGACAAAACCATCGGGCCAGTTTAGGCCCACGATGCATGATTTCAAAATGACTTTTATGAACATCACTACAATTACTCGACTTCAAATATACATCAAAATGAAATAACTTACATCGAATGAAGCAGATTAAGCGAGATGTTTATGAGCAAACACTGATTTGTTCAGATTCTGTATTTTTTTTTGGAGAAGACGATAAATCGCCTTTTTGAGAGAAAGAAGAAGAGGAAAAAGTCGAAACAATTTACCTTTTCGTCTTTTAGCATTCTTTAATTTTTATTATTACATATCATTTTAAATTATTATATTATTTTAAATATTTTTTTGTAAACTAAACGATATGAATAGATCGATAATGGGCTTTTTAAATTAGTTGGGTATTGTGTCTTGGACTTTTTATTTAATTGTTTTTACCCAACTTTGTAAACTAAATGATATGAATACAACTATAATATACATTTAATATGATATATTAATATACTAATATATACTCCTCATTAAACGTTATATTACAAAAAAATAATAATAATGGTTTTATTGTCACGAAACAAATAATTATAATTTTATAATCTAAAGTACCTATACTAAAAATAATTGTATGAATATTTGATGCATTTATAACCTCGCGCATAGCGCGGATTAGAATCTAGTAAAGATCTTAAAGGAGAACAATGACTTCAAAGAGAGTCCTTGCTCCCTTCTTTTATCGATTAATCGACTCATCGGTTTGTTCAAAACATTAATGCCAATTGTGTTAGGTTTCGATGGCTATCAATCATAGTACATATGTCAATCATGTCTATCTTTTTTTGACTAAAAGGTTTTCATATTAAAATGCAGGAGAAATGTAAGAAAGTTTCAAGCCCATCTAGCTCTAGTCTATCGGCCCAAATGCCATTAATAATACAAACCTAATAAAAGAGATCAACTTTAACCTATGTCAAGGCCCAGTAAAAAGAAGCAAAGTAAGTTGTGCCAGATAGAATTTCCAAAATAGATCGACTTAGAGCCATGATTGCATGAGGGAAGAGGATAACGAAGGTGATCTATCTCGGAGACTAAGGATCTTGTCCTTAATCTGGCGGTCAAGCAGGAGAAAAAGAGCATCCGGAGATCTGTTGATGTTTCAGTGGAGTTTGTTATTCCTCTCCATTCAGGTCCAATAGATGGTTGATTGCCAACCCATCAATGTAAGCCTTCTTTTATACTTATTACCTGAGATTGATTGCATCTGAGTGAGGATATTCTCCCAGGACCTGAAAGGGGTTAGAGTACACTTTGCCACAATCGAGGTCTAGAGGTCCCATACAAATGGATAGTTGAAGAACAAGTGATCCCTAGTTTCATCAGCAGAATTACGCAGTAGACATCCCTAGTTAGATTGAAGTCTACAGTGAATGATGCAGTCTCAAGTGAGACTTCTATTAAGAACAAACAACCAAGAGAGAAAAGAATGCTTAGGTATCCCTCCATTTATCCAAACAGATTTGGCCCAAGGTACCAATGCTCCTCCTCATTTTAGCTTTCTGTAAACCTCCCCAATGGAATACTTATTCGATGGTTGATCATCAATGACTCATTCATAGTAGTCTTTCTCAGTAGTTAGTGTCAGTGAAGTCATGTATATGTGAAGGTTCATTTGTTCCTCTGGTCTCGTAGGGGGCAGTAACCAGCTTCCTTCCTGATGCAAGCCCAAGATGGTTGTAGTCAAAGGGATTCCCATACGCGATGTTGAACTTCTTTGCAGATAGTTATCCAAGGAACCGAAAGGTGACCGATTATCAGTCCAGAACCGAAAGGTTCTTCCATCTCCTATCTTCAATTTTATCTAGGTAAACATCTCACCCCTAAGCTTTAATAATTTGTTATCCAGCCACGAGTTCCTAGGCTTCACCTTCACCGTTCAGTATTTATTTAAGCTTCCTCCTAGAACTTCATTCATGTACCAAGCAACCCATATCGACCTTGATTTAAAGAAAAGTAGCCATATTAGTTTGAGATAACATGCTTTGTTCCACTCACACAAGTCCTTTATGCCCAAAACTCCTTCTTCTTTGGTTTTCGTCACCACTTCCCAGGAAATTCTCGCTGAATGAGAACCTTTCAGATTTCCTTGCCATAAGAAAGCTCCACACATCGAGTTAATTCTCCAGATGCATTCTTTCTGTAGTAAGAACGTTGAGCACCAGAAAGTGTTAATGCCAGCTATCACCGTTTTATGAGTAAGAGACGACCTGCAAAAGATAATGATCTAGAGCTCCACAATTTCATCTTTCCTTTTATCTGGTGAATAAGCATCTCACAGTTAGTTATAGATAGCTTTTGAGCAAAGTGGCACCCCCAGATACCTGACCGATAATGACCCTTGAGGCATTCATGTGGAAGCTTTTATAGTGTCTAATTCCTACTGATTCAATCCAGAGGCAAAAAACGATGACTTCTGAACATTTACAGCCAAGCCCGAGCGCAACTCAAACTCCTTCCAGACTTGAAGCACATTTTGAACAGAGGGGAGAGATCCTTCTATGAAGATCAACAAGTCATCAGCAAAACAGAGGTGTGTCAGTTTGGTAGAGTTACATTTGCTGTGATAGTTGATTTTTAAGTCTAAGACCGCCTTGTTGAGCATGATAAATAAGAGATTCATTGCAATGATGAAGAGATAAGACGATAGGGGATCTCCCTGCCTTAGTCCCCGCTTTCCTTTAAAGTGTCCTTGAACGCGACCATTGTATCCAATCATGAAGCTGGTAATACATATACATTTCCTTAGCCAAAGAATCAGCAAATTCGGCACCCCCAAGCCTTGTAAGTAGTTGAAAATGAATTCCCAAGATAGCGTATCAAACGCCTTGGCGATGTGTACCTTAATGGTGATTCTCTTAGGCCCTTATCTTTTATGATACCCATTAACCAGTTCTCCCGCAAGAATTGTATTTTCCACTAAAATTTTGTCTTTAACATAGGTTTTCTGGTTAGGGAAAATGAGAGAGGGCAATTAGGGATTTAACCGGCGGACCAATAATCTAGATACAACAACGTATTCAGACAAGAGATAGGCCGATAGTCTGTGATAAATGAAGCCCCTGGCCTCTTTGGTACAAGAGCTAGAATAGTGGAATTTGTTGTAGCTGGTAGGAAGCAGTTATGGAAAAAATCCATAATTGAGATAACAACTTATTTTCCCATAATTAGCCAGCTCGCCTTATAGAATCCCGAGATCTGACCATTCGTGCCAGGTGTCTTGTTAGGATTAAACTGGAATAGGATCTTACTGATTTCATCCGAAGTTGGGATGGAGACAATTGTTGTGTGGAGTTCCGACGGAAAAGTATACGCTGTTATCTCGTAAACCCACTCAGGCGTAGAGTTTATCTGCATGGGCTACAAAAATCAGGGCCAAGTATATCTTGAAAGTGGCGTATAGCATGATAACTCATCAGCAGTGGATCTGTAATGTAATCACCTGAGTGGAGAAGGCATGAGCGAATTGAGTTGTAACTGATTCTATTCTGAAAAACCCTGAAGAAATAAGAAGTATTTTGATCGCCCTCCTTTAGCCAAGTCACCCTTGACTTCTGTCTAAAGTAGCTCTCTTATATCTACCTGAGGAACAACCATTTCTGAAGTTGTAGTCTCTCCTGAGTGAGATTTTCTTCTGTAGGGTCCTGCAACGCTTGTACCTGCACACTTTGTAACAAATTATTAGCCTCATAAACCCTCAACTGAATATTCGAGAAGTTATCCTTGTTAAATTTTTTTAACAATCCTTTTAAGCTCTTTAACTTCCAACACAGTTTTGTAAGGTTAGTTGCCATGCTCCAGGCCTGTGCCCAAGCCTCATTTAACAGCTGGTTGAATTGCGGATGTTTGGTTAAATAGTTGAAAAAAACGAAAGGGAATAGTTCTAACAACTGGTAGCTTAAGGGAGAGGTCTACAAGACAAGGGGAATGGTCTGAGTTGAGCAGGGCTAGGAAGAATGCATTACTTTTTGGGAAGGCAGATACAAACAGGGGGTTGACTAGAAGGCGATCAAGCTTCTTGGCTATAGGGGATTCGAGTTGATGGTTTGGCCAAGTAAATAGAGGACCAAGAAATCGTAGATCAAAAACTCCCAGAAGCCAAAGATAGTTGCTGAAATCTGTGATATGAGTTGATAGTGAGTTAACATCCATCCGTGAGTGTTCATAATGGTGGATGATTTCGTTAAAATCTCCTCCTATAATCCAAGGTCGCAATTGCAAAGAGTGATGATTGCAGAGATCAAGGAGTTCAGTCCATAGTTCTTTCCTCTCAGCGCGGATGTTAGAAGCATAGATGGCAGTATATATGAATGGGCTGCTTCCAGGAAGAGAGACTTCACAGGTTAGTGCATGCTTGCTCTGATGCCACAGAGTCACTTTTGCAGGGTGTTTCCATATTATTATAATTTGACAATCTTCATCAGAGAAATTATTAAATGCAAAATCTCATCCACGACAAAGCTTCGACATCAGATGGTTGAGGTTGTGGTCTTTTATATGGGTTTCCAAAAGAGTTCCAAAAATAGGCATTTGACTATTAAGCCATTAACAAAAGGGTAAGTGCTTGTCTGGATCATTTATACCACAGACATTCCAAAAGAAGAGTTTGCACTCATTAGGGTAACGATGACTCTCACAAAGATGGGAACGCCGGTTCTGAAGCTAAATAAGAGAAGGAGTTAAAGGTTTTTACATCTTGAAGATTTAAGGGAGCAGGGGTAACAAAAGAGAATGAGGTTAAATGGCTAAAGGAGGAGTGGGGTTCAGAGATAGAGTTTATGGTGAGTTTAGATCTTGATCTTTTTAGGGATGGTTTTTGTAACGGCTCAGAGGTAAAGTTGAAAGAGGTGGAGGATTGGGCAACAGCTGGTAAGGCAACAATGTAAGGGGTAGAGGAGTAGGTAGTTGTTTTAGAGGGAGTGAGGGGTAGAAGTTTTGAATGGGGGGAATGAGGATAGGGTCCAGAGGAGGGGTGAAGACATAGTTTTGGGCAGATGAGGGGTCATTAGAGGTTACTTCAGATGTCACCAATTTCGGAGAAGCAGTCTTTTGCTTATAAACTTGCTTCATCGGTGAAGACTTAGAAGGGCCTGGCTTGAATCCAATTTCTTATCTTTACTTTTTCCTTCTGATGGTGCATGATCTGTGCTTTTCTTTGATTTTGCAGGTGTCTTGTTAGTAGTTGTAGACTTGGGAGGAATTGGTAAAAGGAGACAATTTTTGGCTATGTGTCCAAGCTCTTTGCAGTGCGAACATGTAGGAGGCAGTCATGGGTAAGTGACTAGAACTTCAACAACTTCACCTGACTGGCGACTGAACTCGACAATGGATGGTAGGGGCTTGGTTAAATCAATTTCCACCTTGACATGAGATAATGTGAGGTTCACTAAGTTTTTAGTAAAGTCATCCATTTCTTTTGGATGACCTACTAGTCATGCTATAAGGCTGAGGCCTTCTCGTTGGCGTAGGGGGACTCCATGTAAGTGTGCTCAAATTCGAACTGATTGCATAGGAGGAGAGTGGGAAGAGTGAGCAGAGGTCCACTAAGCCGTGTGAAACATGGAGTCACCAACATACCAAATTCCTTTCTCCAATATCTTCTGTTTGACGTAGTCACTTGTTATCCTGACTAAGACAGATCTTGTAGTGGGGTTGTTATGAATCTCTAATCTATTACCTTTGCCCCACAAATAATTCAATACACTCTGGATCTGAGTGTAGGGAGGGGGACGAACTTTGAAGTAACAGACTATAAAGTCCTTATGAAGGTCAGCACCTCGCTGGAAAACTTCATCCGGAATCATAACACGAGGTTTACCAGTTTCTGAGATAGTAACGGGGGCAAGCCTCTCCAAAGATTTATCCTCAGATCTTCGGATTTTGTTTATAAGTGGGGGAGCAGTGTGAGGCGGTGAAGTCCCCTGGTCCAGGTCATTGGATAAAGGGGAAGGGTTTAAAGGAGGCGAAGGAATGGCTGATTGGGAGGAGGGGTTAGTCTGAGCTTCTTCCATTGGGGTGTCTAAGAGTTGAGTTTTCTCTGAGTCTAGAAATCCAGCAGTGGGTAGGGGTTTTAAAGGTTTAGGCAAGAGAGGGGGAGGTGATCCAGAGGGGATGGGTGGGCATGGGTGAGCAGAGGAAGCAGCACGATTGGTTTGAAGAGGGGAGAGCTTCTTTGGGTTCAGAACAATATAATTCTCAGGGACAAAGTTTTCAGATTCTGAAATTCTAGTTTCAGTTTTGTTTGTAGATCCAAGAACCTTAGAGGTGTTAGTTTGGTCCTTGGTAGTTTGAGGGGTTGGTCCTTGACTCTGAGCGGCCTTTTGGCTAGACACTGAATCATTAGAAGGGTTGCTAGAACTCTTTGTAGATGAGCTACGAGGAGTAGTGGAAGTTTTCGTGACAAGTGGGGAGAGGGGAGGGTATTGGGCAAGGTCAGGGGGTCAGGAGGGAGAGAAAGGATGAGGATCCGGTCATCACCAGCGGTGAGAGGCGGAGGAGACGGGGCGGGAGCACGGCGGAAATTCAACCAAAGCTTTGACATCGAAAATTGTATCAGAGAGCTTTTGACTTTTTTTTTTAATTTAGAAGTTTTTTCACCATGTCTATCTTTCTCAATTTTAATTTTTTACCTTTTGATTTATTGGAGTTAAAGATCCCTTTGCTTTTGGCTTTTGCAAGGTAAGATTTTGAATGGTTGCTTCGGTCCTTCGAACCAAGTAAACTAAATTTTTTTGAATGATCATTGATACAAGAAAAAGGAGAAATCTTACAAATGTATATATTTTTTATATTTCGATACCTATTGGAACTACTTTTTCTGATGATTGGAAATCTTTTTACATTGTCTTGCCTTGCTTAGTTTAGGATTTTAGACCTTAAAATATCTGGAACCTTTTGTATGCTCGAATCATGCAAGTGCACAAACATGAAGTAGCCAGTAACAAAACCAAAAAAATAGAATGGTTTATTCTTTAAACGGGTTATTACATGCGAACTTTTAAAGGTTTCAGACCCAAATCAATGTAGGCATATTGACATGGATACAATAGAACCTATTACTAAAATCAATACAATAATAACACAAATATATCTTCAAAAGATGACACCTTGGTATTTTTGAATTTTCTGGACACCTTAGTATTTTTAAAATTTCCGGAGACGAGACCTCAATAAATGAAAAAAATCTAGAAAACCAATGAAAACATTTTAACTCTACATGTCATTTTAATCGGACACATACTTTCAAGTCTCTCTCACAGTTTTGTTACTTGACATATCAGACTATTATATTTTTTGAAAAATAGTTTTATTAGTCTTATGTACGTTAATAATACCAAATCCCTATAAATAAAAAATTTTTTTCAAATATCAAAGAGTCTAGGAACATCTCACTCCGAGTTTTTTTTCTATGAGTTTCTTAGCAAAATATGAATAAAATAATAAAAAGGAGAGAGACTCTCTCCATAAAAGACTAGAGTTTTTCATTTAAGAGACTCGCCTTCATATATGTCTTCTTTTAATTCGTTTAAAAAAAATTGTTTTTAAATTTAAATTATAAAATTAAATTACATAAAAATAGTAATAAAATAATTGTGAGAGACTCTCACCATTGTTGATGTTCTAAGAGCATCCACATTGGTGGTGTTCATAGAAGTGTTCTCAACAAAAAATATAATAATAAAATATTAAATATTGTTTGTTTATTAGGAAATGTTTTCAAAATTCTTGGAACTCCAATCCAAGTGTTATCAAATAAGAACACTTCCCGGTAAACAAACAATATTTAATATTTAATTATTATTTTTCTAGTTAAAAACACTTGTGAGAACATCTCAAATAAAGATGTTCTAACACTGATTTTAAGTAAAAAATAATAATCAAATGAACATTTACCTTTTCGTATCCCGTTGATATATTAGGCCAGAAAGCCATCGAACAATAGGTAGAGTCACATATACGATTTTAAAATAAGTTTTTTCTTAATTGAGTTCTTCTTGCTTTCTGTTTTTATAATCCATTTTCTCAGGCTATTACGTCTTCGTCTCATGAAGTTTCTTTGTATAATAGGATTTTGGCTTTGTCTCCACTGATCGTTCATAAGTTCAGGTACATAACCTTTCTTCACAGATTTGGCCGGTTATTCATGCGTTTAATTCAAGTTTATTTTAAAGTTCAAAAAAAATTCAAGTATATTTTCTATTACGTTTATCGTAAAAAATTTACTTCCTTCAACCTTTTAAAGAAGAGTTACGATAATTTTCGTTGCAAAACACGCACTAAGTTTTATTCAATGGCCATACGTTTTATGTTGTGTTACCTGATTATAAGTGTATTCTTTCTATATGGTACATGGAGATTCATACTCTATTATTTTAAGACATGAAATGTATATACAGAGTACGAAGAAATTGGCAACGTTTATGTGGGATTGTCAAGGGCGAAGTAAATACATAAAAGAGTGATACAACGACATATAAGAGATGAAAGGAATTTCAAACATTAGAGGTTGACGCTCAAGTATAAAATGGACATGTTGGTGAGCACGAACGAGGAGTGGTAATGCGTGAACAAGCCACTAGGTGCTCGGGCTTGAAGACAAAGAAGTGGTGATGATGTGGAAGTAAAGGTAAAGAAAGAGGAGATGAGATGACGTGGAAATAGAAAGGAAGAGAAGGATCAAGATATGGCACTATGACTCGGATGTCTCGCTTTATCGAAGTAGTCGATCAATGTGGATACAATCAGACTTGTACATTTTTCTAAGATTAATGAAAAGAGCCTAATTTCTCTCTAGAGTTTAGTTTTTAGTGTGTATGTTTCGAATGGATTGACCTTGGCTTTTTCTTTGCCAAAAGTTTCATTTTATAGAGGGGTTTTCCCTCTAAATTCATATTCCATAAGTTGTTCTCCTAACTTTGGGCTGACAGTCCGCCGCGGGGCTCAGGCTACTACGCTAATCTGCCTCTTAACTTGATGTCATGCCCGAAATATCCCACTTGTAGCTTCAAGGTGCATTTAAGGTGAAGGGGCTCATTATGTTTCTTTCTCCTTTGGGATTAAGTCAACTTCCCCTAGAAGCTTGCTTCCTTTTCCAAAAGGATAGTCTTACGAGTATTGCTCTGTCGCTTATGTGTCAGGTTTGGTCAATCTTGTACTGTTTCGGGTTCCGAGAAAGCCTACTCACACATGCAACTGCCTATGCAGGCTACTACCTTTGTCAGAGATTTGGATTGTAGTGTTTGTCTTGTAGCTCATGTTGTCTTGTCTAACGATGATATTATTCTTCTGGGTTTGGACTTCTTCTTCGGGCTACGCCCAATTTTTTTGATGGGTCATTTGTTGATGGATTCGAATTGGGCCTTGGAGCATTTAATTATATTTTGGGGGATTAATCTCGGAAATGGGCAAGGAATTGTGTGGGCGCCAAACTCATCTCCAACAATGCGCATGGTCAAATGCAACTTTATCTTGGTTACATCGGGTTTGGAAATTAAATAGTTTCACAAAAGGAATTGTTGTATGGATTCTGTTGGAATTCGTAACGTTTTATAAATATATTTACGAACTAATTCCCAAGAACCGTGTAAATAAATGACTTTAAATCTAATCTACGGGATATCGAATATACCTGGAAAATATGCAACGAAACTTTGATCTGGATTTGGATCGAGATTTTTAAGCATTCTAAGCGTCGTGCCTCTACCGATATCCACACGCACACAAACTGGATCGAATCAGGGTGCTAGCGCCGTTTGAGATCAGATCTCAAAATTAGACAAACAATTTTTGTCTCTATATTATTTTTTAGGTTTTGCCGTTTTTTATGTGTCTCGCTCTCCATATTATTAAACAACATATTTATGTATGTTAATAGGTAATAGGGCCGACTTACAACAAAAAATGCAGTGCACGTTGGGCCAACAAACCCACCAAATTATCCATGCATAATTTGATATTAAACCAAATATGCTTGATTAATTTCATACATCTTTTAATATATATCACACACACACACATATATATATATATATACACACATTTATATATATATATATATATATATATTAATATATATTAATATATTTTACTTATCATATAAATAAAATAACCAAAAACCTAAATATTGTTTGATCCAATTCGCTTAAGTGTGTGACCCTGTAGGATCATATAATATTAGTAATAGATTCTTAATCTATAGATTATAAGTGGTCTCTAGCAAAACATTATAACCCCTAATATTATACGATGTGTCTAACCTCGATACTACAACTTTCTTTAGAGTAAAGTACAAATGATTTCAGGACATTCCCAACAATTTTCCACTTGTAGTGGAATCATCTATTCCTATAATCCCTTTATCCAAATATCTCGATCTGACCATAAGGCAAAAAACAATGTCATCCTTATATAGTCAAATCATGTTTATCGAACTCTGATTTATACTGATTAAACAAACGACTGACACTCACCTCGTTTGAGCATGACCATGAATTTCTCAGTATCAAATCTTTGACAGGCCTAGAGATATCTTTCCCGTTATATAGGTGAGACAAATCCTCTCTTGTTCCATCCATGTTCTCTAGACACTTCCGAGTACACCCAGTCAATGCTTTTATAATCACCTTTTACAGCTGACGTTTGACAAAGTCAAAGTGAACTAATCCATGTATAAGAAAGTATGACGAACTCAGGTCGAAGGACTATACTCTTTAATTGTAATGAGAAACTCTAATGACTTCCATATGACAATCTTGTAGCGTTCTCATAACGGGTCAGTCCGATATTGTGTTCTCTAACACATCTATCTATGTGATTGACTTTAATACAACATATCAATGACTCCATGAAACTTAGTCATCAGTCACCTCACATACTAGTCATTCATAGTTATTAATGTCCCCGCTTAATAACCTGACTATAATTTATGTCATTTATGACTTATAGGGTTTCATGATCAAGTCACGTGCTTTATGGTCTATAAGAACGATATAAATTATTTTGAGACTATTATTCAATTATCCAATAATCAAATAATACATGAAACTAATTTCATTACTTCAAACGTAGAAAATTCTATGTTTACCTGAACATCAATTCTGGAAACAAAGCTCTAACTAAACCCAAGATCATATCTTTCAGAATCTAATATGACTTTCACACTTAGATAATTCAAGAGGTTTATTAGGAAACCGTAAACTCTTACTCCCACTAGTCCTTTAGAAATTATTTTCCAAGTAACAAATAATTTGTTCTTTACTTCATCGTCGAATTCTTTGAACATTTCAAAGAATCAGGTAAGTGAATTAACATATAAACATAACCATTAATGAAGTAGTATCTTTCTTTGACTTTTAAAAATCATTAGTTCTTATACATCTCTATGTATAAGATCTAACAAATCACTCGCTCTCTCACTGTTGTTGGTGATAGAGCGTTAGTCATATTTCCGGTAAACTAAGAACACATAACTCATTAGATTTTAAATCAAACGAGTTTAGAAATTCATCGCTATGAACTTTCCAAATGTCTCATTTATATAGTCCAAATGACAAAGTCAAAATAAAAGTCAGATTTCAGTCATTGGAATTAAAAATCCATGTTCAAATGTTATAGACAAATATACTCTGGTTTAGAACATAAATCTCATTCTCTAATGAGATTTTATCATAAAATTTTATCACAATAAATCTAAAACTTACTTTATTAAAAATATGAAATTCTTCCAAATCCAAATTTAAAGAAAATAATACGCTTAGTCACAATAAATTAATAAGGCAAAAAGTTTAAATTCTAAAGCCATTTCTATAGAAAAATAAAATGTTCTATAACTAATCCAGCAACTCTTGCTCAATTCCATTGGCAGATCTATTTTATTCTTTCTCCATAACTCTACTTTTGTTGGGGTTCTACACAATTTCATAAACGTGAGTACCTCAACCGGTATCAGATACCTAAAGAGTAGAACTAAACTTATAACATTTACTCATATAACATTTTTATACCTGGAGAAGAAGATTCATAACTCTTCTTTTTCAGCTCCTCCAAGTACTTCTTGCAATTTCTCTTCCAATGCCCAATACCATTACAATAATGACACTTTTCATAATCAGAAGGACCAGGCTTAGACCTTTGAGAATGTCTAGACTTGTCAGGATTCTCTATCCAACTCGTCTTATGATACCCTTTGTCTTTACCATGTTTCTTAAATTTTTTACCCTTTTGCACCATCAGGACGTTAGGATTTTCCTTCTTGATGTTTGACTTAGCAGATTTAAGCATCCCGTGCAATTCAATCAAAGTCTTTGTCAAGCTGTTCATGTTATAGTTCATAACAAATTGATCATAACTTGGCGGCAATGATTGCAGGATTATGTCAGTAGCCAACTCTTGACTGATAGGGCAATCCATTTTTGTCAAGTTATCGATATAAACCATCTTCTTTATGACATGTGGACTAACTGGATTTTCATGTGATAACTTGCATTCAGTGAGAGATTTAACCGTTTTATATCTCTCAGTTCGTGCTTGTTCCTGAATGTTCCTGAAACATCCCTTTCATGATAGTCATCATGTCAACATAAGACAACATACATCGACCCTATCACTAACGCTTATCCCAAGCATTCCTTTCTGCATGAGAAACATTTGACTTAGGCTTTTCAGGAAGCTCCTTTTCTAGGAAATATTCCTTCTTTTCCTATCTGAGAAAAATTCTCAGGTTGCGGTACCATTCAAGGAAATTCGATCCGTTGAGTCTTCCCTTCTCAAGGACGGATCGAAGTTAAAAGACATTGTGGGAGTTTGACATAACAGCTAGAAAAAAACAACAAAATTTAAATTGATGTTAAGGAATTTAAGCATTCTCAACAATTAAGAACACTCTCATTATACTCAAAACAACTTTTCTTCAAACTGAGTATAATGAACCAAGATCCATATTTCACATGAATTCGAGTGAGCTTTGGCTCATCGCCCGAATGCAAGCTATTTAGGTAAGCAACCACATTGCTAATTATATCAAATATAACTCTTGGTTGTGAATTACATCTAATGTCTAATCCAACCCTATGTCTCTAAGCTNAGTCAAGTGAACCAATCTCTTTTCATATGGTAATCATTACCATCTGCCTCACTCATGTAATTGCGGACACCCTGCTTGGCAGGCCCATCACACAACGAAAAAAACCTTGACAATTAACAAGATTGGAGAGACATAAAAACTTGATATTATTTGAGGAACTTAATTTTAATCCAATTGATATTTTAAAATTTTTTATCTAATAGAAATTATTCAAATTTTAATCAATACATATCTAATATGTATATTTGATTGGATCATAAATAATAAAATTTGTTTTAATCAAATTAAAATAAATAATTATTTATATATTTAATTTTAATTAACTCTAATATCCTAATCAAATTATGATTAGAATTTTTTTTTTTGTCAACAAAGAAAATACTAAAAAGGCTCAGCAATACAAGCCGGAACCACCGAGTTTACATAGGAAAAAATAGATGACCGTAACCTT
>OVAN01007999.1:0-18815 GCA_900406275.1 Anastatica hierochuntica | reverse complement strand
GAAATATACAGACTTTCTTGTTACTGTCTTTCAAACAACAAATCGTCGCAACAATTCAGATTTGCTCAAAATTATCAAAGACAACTATAATAACTTTAGATCTGAGGGTATCTATGTAAGGGAAGTTAAATCTGAGAAGAATGATAACAAAAACTTACCAGATCTAAGAAATCTCGAAGTAGAAGGAGAGATAATGAGGAGACCGATTTTCAAGCTTCGAAGAAGAAAAAACGGCTTACGATTTGTTCAAATATCACAAAATATCACTGAAAATAAAGTTTGATAAAAAAATTTGAGAAGACTTGAAGAAGAAGAAGAAGAAGAAGAAGAAGAAGAAGAAGAAGAAGAGAAGAAGAAGAATAAGAAGAAAAAGACGCTCTCTTAACAAAATAACAAATAATAAATTATTTCTATTATTTATTAGGGTAAGTGAATGGTTATAGTTACTCAAGGGTAAATATGTCTTTCATTCATCTTAAAGTGCTCAAGAGTCAAAATGTGTCTATGGGTGTAATTGAAATCACAAAAGTGCCTATGAGTGTGATTTTCTCTAACATAAAACCAAAAGTAATAAGAAATATTGTTGTGTAGAGAGTTGAAAAAATTATTTTAACGAGAGGAATTATAAAAATTAGTCGGATGAGAGGGCTAAAAATCCATTTTTCTGTGACTGAAAAGAAATAGTTTGGGTTTTCAGAGGAAAGATTGTTCATAGAAAACACTCTTTTTGTAGTCAATTTGGTGCATAGAAATCAGAAGGGAAAGACAAAAAAAATATAACAATATAGGTGGTGCAGATCCACACAATCCAATCCGATCCAATAGTTCTGACCCAAAGTTAGTCAACCGATCCATACCTAAACATACCGAGATTTCTGGCCAAGAGAGTTACCATCCTACTTATCGCTTCAATTGTTTCAAACGCCAAAAAATTAGAAAACACTTCTTTAATTTTTCTAACATGTTATGGTAACTTTTTTTTTGTTTTACATGTTATTGTAACTTTTACAAAAAAAAAAACTTGTTATGGTAGAAAACAAACAAAATGAATTTTGATGAATATGCATAAAACTATAGTCATTTGGATTAGGTACGTATAAACTAATCACAATGCACGCAAGCAAAGTCTTGAGACTCTTAGTGTTTGTTTCTTCTTCTTATACGTGTACGGTGTACGTTCAATAAAAAAAATGTCGAAAAACTATCTAATGCGGGCTTAACATTTAAAACTTGTCTCTTTCTAACTAATTCAATATGTTCCAACTACTTCCTATAATAACAAATGAATATTAAAAAAGTATTCACGTGATTCACGTGTAAACGACATGATACTAAACTCTTTCGTCTCGAAGGAATGATGTTGCATCTTGGTGGACTTGTAGATGTTGGGATCCTGCCTTCATGACTTCCCGCTGCGGCTGAGCTTGTACATGAAAGTGCAAACAGAGGCTGAAGTACGAGATATGCGATAGGGATTTCGTCTCTAGTATTGCACGAACTACAACAGAAGGAATTTCTCTACAAAGAAATGTGTATATACTAGAACTCTTTCAAAAAGAACTTAAAAGTAAATTTTGAATAGAATATCACTAGTCTCACACGTCCAACGATCGAATACAAGATTCAAGAACCCCTCAAAAACTCTTAGCCCTTATGTTTTGTATTCCCATACAAGAAATTCCAAAACCCTTATGCTAATTGTCTATTTTCTCTCTTAAGGTGGTGCCTAATACAGAACACAAGAACATCTACTTATACTTGTAAATTTCAACTTTATCTTTAAGAAAAAGATATTTTCCATATCTTCTCTTGACACATATTTCCTATATTCTCTCACATGAATATAGGAAATATTCCCCTTTATGATTATCACTTTCTTCAGCAAATCTTCGAGTATATTCTCCTCTTATTGCTCTCCTAGTTTCGTCCACGTCAGCACATTCGTTCAGCTCAACCCTTAAACCTTCAAGTCACACGTCCAACTCATTACCAAAACTGCTACAACATCTCTTGTCGCATATCAGAACTGATACAAGCACTTCTGCATCTTCAATCTCCTCATCTCATATTGAGTTCTTAAACTCATTCAAAATCGCATCAACAATCTCTCCATTTTTAACTGAGTTTTAGAACTCAAGCATCATTCACTTACAAACAAGATGATCTTATAACAACACCTGGAGCAGTACTCCTTCAGCATCCATATATGTTTTGAATCAGTGATGTTTTAAATCACATCTGATGCTTTCTGTTGCTTCTGTACCACGTGTTGTTGTTGTCTTAGTATGCAACATGTGCTGATATCTTTTCTGTTATACAAGTTGTAGCACACTCTGTTTCTGCAGTTTCTTGCACCAACCACGTCCTGTTGCAGCAGCTTCTCAAACTAGTTAGCATAACACTAACAATCTCTCCCTTGATAACTGAGTTTCAGAACTCGAGCATCTAGTCACCCATCAGCATACGACTTCCTTTATATTAACACAAAAATCTCTCCCTGAATTTAACGTCATCAACCTTCTCCAATCTTTCTCTCTCTCTTTGACCATGTTTGTGAACTCAACACTTATAAGTCTCTCTCCCTTGCTTGTGTTCACAACATGATCAAAGTTAATTGGAGAAGCATCTCCGTCTTACAAGTTGAGGTTGACGATCTCTTTGACTGAATCTGAAGTAATTCAGTTGAGTATAGCCTTGATCTCCTCGATGATAATCCCCCTGTAGTACATGCTGTCGTGATTTACTGTAGCACATTTCCAGATTTGATGCACGATGTGATACACTTCTTAGCACAAACTGCGAATTACTCTTTGATGTATTTTGCTGTAGATCCGATTTCTTCATCCATACCTGACTTCGAAAGCCATTCCACCAATATTTTCCTTGATACAAAAGATGCTTCACTCTTTCTCGATATTTGTAACAGTTCACTTTGAAGTGTCCATGTTTGCCACAAAAATAACACTTTGATCTTCTTGTTGTACTATCTTCTCCTTCTTTCTATAGTATCTTCCCAAAATTGGGTTTAATTGGATATGCTTTAGCCTTTCTGAACTTGTTGTACCTCAATCCTTGCTCAGTTGTTTGATTCTTCATCTCTGTCGCAACAGATTTGCTGGGCATAAATTGATTGGTCTTGACTCTCACCTGCCACACCCATTATACCCCAAATGTATGGTAGTTTTCTCTATTCTGCCACAACTCAGAATTTCACAAAGCTGCTGTGATCCAGTAAGCATTCTGATGGTCTTGTATTGATGATCAAGTTTCGCTTGGAGGTCTTGAGATATCCTCTTCTCCGCATGTACTTCTTTCGTTAACATATCTGCCTTTGTAGTAAGTGCTTGTTTCTCCTTTATCAGACTCAGACTTTGATTGGTTATCTTCTTTTCAGCCTCTAGCTCCATTCGAAGTGCTTCAATGATTGCTTCTAGACGTCGTTTCTCCTTCGTCAAAATAGCATTTTCGTTACTTATCTTCTTCCAGTTTTCATATATCAGCTTAAACTCTTTAGGGACATTTATATCATGATAGTCTTCAGGTTCACTGCTTATGCTGACACACTCTTTGCCTGCTACGGACGTTGATTTAGAGTCTTTTTTCCACTTTATCTTCATGGTTTTCAACTGCAGGCAATGCCACAAGATTAATGACCTCATCTTCTTCACTCTCGCTCCAGGAACTCTCTTTTATCTGCTTCAGATCATTTACACACTCCAATTGGGTATGTCCAATTCCTTTACACCTGAAGCACTTGATTTCTCTCTTCTTGATAGTTGGGCACTTATTTTTGAAGTGCCCATACCCTTTGAACTCATGACAATTCACCTCTGGATCGACACAAGACTTTCCAGTTCTGGATTTCTTTTTATATCACCAAAAATCTCCTTTCCTGGTCGTTGTACTACTCCTTGTAGTACTCGCTTAAACAGACGAACCAACTGACTCACATCTTCTTCACCTTCTGTGTTTTGATTTATTCTCTTAACATCTGCCAATGTCACTTTATCATGCTTCTCCATACCGTTGAGTTCCATCTCATGGACCTCCAATATATCTACTACTTCACTGAAGTTAATCTCATATATGTCAAGAGATACTGACATTGGTGCCTTATGAGCTGTATATCTTGTTGGCAGGCATCTTAGAAAATTCTTCACCAGCTTCTTGTCTTTGTACTTCTTTTCGAGTGTGACAGCTTCTTTAGCTAGTGCACTTATTCGAGAACTAAAATTTGATACAGACTCGTGGTCTCCCATCCTCAGGTTCTCGAATCTTATCGCAAGAAGGTCCATTCGTGTATTCTTCACCTTCTTAGTTCCTTCAAAGTGAGTCTGTAGTATATCCCACGCCTCTTTTGTTGTCTCACATCCTTGAATCAATTCAAATTGCTTCTTGTATACCGAAGTAAAAATAGTGGATAATGCTTTTGCGTTATACCTTGACATCTCTTTCTCGTGATTTGTCCACTTAGATTTTGGTTTCATGACCACAACACCATCTTTGTCTACTATTTTGGGAACTTATAGCCATTTTCAATTGCAGTCCAAGCATCTATATCAATACCTTATAGAATTGCCTTCATATTCACTTTCCAATGACCATAGTGTTCAGGATTAAGCATAAAGACCTTAGATAGCGACATAACCTCTCGTACTATATCATCCATCCTCGGGATCTCCACCAATAACTTAGGTGACCCGCTCTGATACCAATTGAAAGTGCAAACAGAGGCTGTAGTACGAGATATGCCATAGGGATTGCGCCTGTAGTATTGCACGAACTGCAACAAAAGGAATTTCTCTACAAAGAAATGTGTATATACTAGAACTCTTTCAAAAAGAACTTACAAGTAAATTTTGAACAGAATATCGCTAGCTTCACACGTCCAAGGATCGAATACAAGATCCAAGAACCCCTCAAAAACCCTTAACCCTTATGTTTTGTATTCCCATACAAGAAATTCCAAAGTCCTTATGCTAGTTGTCTCTTTTCTCTCTTAAGGTGGTGCCTAATACACAGTACAAGAACATCTACTTATACTTATAGATTTCAACTTCATCTTTAAGAAAATGATATTTTCCATATCTTCTCTTGACACATATTTCCTATATTCTCTCACATGAATATAGGAAATACTCCCCTTTATGATTATCACTTTCTTCAGCAAATCTTCGAGTATATTCTCCTCTTTTTGCTCTCCAAGTTTCGTCCACATCAGCACATTAGTCCAACTCAACCTTTAAGCCTTCAAGTCACACGTCTAACTCATTACCAAAATTGCTACAACATCTCTTGTCGCATATCAGAACTGCTACAAACACTTATGCATCTTCAATCTCCTCATCTCATATTGAGTTCTTAAACTCATTCAAAATCGCATCAACAATACGGTTTGCATTAGAGTGATTTCCACTCGTTGAGGCTTTAGAAGAAGTATTTTTCTTCCGTTTCGGAGAGGGTTTACCCATAGCTACGTTTCTTTTCCTTGAACATGCCCCTGCCAATGCTTTTGGACTAATAGTCACATTCTTTTTTGGGGGTTTGCCTAGCCTCTTCTTGACTGATGCTCTATCGTGAACAGTCGGTGGCAGTTTTTCATTATGTTCAGGTAGGCTTAGCCTCTGCGTAGCTGGTATTTGAATTGGACCCAGGGAGTTGATGGTTGTGTGTTGGTCATTTTGGTGGTGGTCCTCTCTTTGTTGAGCAGTCATTGAGGCTAGAACCATTTGGGTAGTCGTTTCTGTAAATTGTCCTCTAGCTTCTGCTTGTTTCAGTCTTTCTTGGCGCGTCGCGCTTTTCGTGGGATCTGCACATCACGAGTATTGGACCATTACATCCCGGAGTTGTCTCATCGCTTCTAAGAAAGCTGGTTCTAGAATAGTGTTATGAAGGTTCCTAGATGGGCTCTGGATGTGATGATTAGCTTCTAAGTATATTGATTGATCTCTTTCCAGAGGGGGTCTTCTACTAGAGCTCGGTCTTTCAATCTGGCGATCTGAGCTCTTTGGTAGAGTGTGGGATAGATTTGAATCTCTATCGACAAGGGTTTCTTTATGTTTTTCTTGAGAACTTCAAATTGATCTAGACATCAAGCTTAGTTGACGTCCTGTCTCCACCCATCTATAGTTGTCACTTTTGTGGTAAGGTTGGTATCTGCTTCCTCCATATTTGGATGAATGCAGATTAGCTTGACGAGAATAGTCTCTTTGGTGATCTCTCTGGTCTTTGTATTTGCCTGAATCTCTTTACTAGATATGGTTGTCCATGTTGAAGGCTTCTTGAGTGGGAATCCAGATTCGAGGTTTTTGTGGATTTTCGAGATCTTGAAGATGAAGTTCTGAGTAAGTTAGGAGAAGTGTTCTCGTAGTTTTTCTGTTCCGGGTATCAGGATCTTCTTACATCAAGTTGATGAGCTTGGTTTTGGCTCTCTTTCTTCTTAGCTTGGCTTGACTCGATGAGGGGTAGGTCACTGTCTCGTGGTCTAGCCTTAGACAATTTGAGCAATGGTTTTCAAGCTTCTTGTATACCAGCGATGCTACTACTTCCTCTCCATTGGGCAATTCAATGATTGGCAAAGTGATAAGTGGGAGGAGGCCATTTACGTGAACCCTCATTTTGGCATAAGTATCTTTAACCTTCCAGCTTTCAAAGTATCCAATATCTTGTCCGATGCTTCGGAGAACTGCTTCAGTCCACAATAGTGATGAAACTCCTTGGATTTTAATCTAGAATGGGAAAAGGGATGAGAATTAGGGAAGTAGCGTTGGTTCCCATCTTTGAATGACCAACATCCAGTGGGCAAAGTAGTACGGTCTGTTGTCCAACACCTTTTGAATATCCTCTTCCAAGACAAACTGGAATTGGAAGCATCCATTCCCAAGATCTGCTCCGACCGATCTGGTATTAGTCTTCCAGAAATCCGCCATGTACGGGATAAGCGACCAAATCCTTTGAGCCTTTGGGTTTGTAACCCTTCCAACTAGGGTAACGGAGTATTTGCGGCCAAGTTCTTCACTGTTGAGTTCTGGTACTTTGACTCTCCTAGATCTTGGGGGTTCACTTGGTTTCGCTTTAGCTTTTCCTTTGTCTGTGTATGGGATGCAGTGGGTCATGGTGAAGAGTGTTCAGCTTGTGGCTTCTTAGCGTAATAAACATTTTGCACCCGTGGGTGTGAAGGTTCTTCTAACTGAGTTCGAGAAATATTCAAAGTTTGTCTCCTTAGGGTTATGCACAAAGGTCCCACTTTCTGAGAAAATGTGAGAGCCAAACAAAGAGAGTCGAAATTAGAGTTGCAGAGAAATAGTAGAAACAGAACAAGTTTAACACTTCCCCTAATGTAGTCTTCATGGTTGTCCTGGCTTGGGAGGTGAGGGTAAGCCGGTATGGTTGGAAAGGTAGGGAGCCAGAGTCAAGAACCGTCTAGAACCAGGGGAGAAAACATCAAAAGATAGGGTAAGATTCGTTGGAATATTCAAAACGGGCGGAGGAACGGACTTCGAGAAGTTATGTGCGGAGGTTTGTGAGGCTCGAGGTGGTAGGTGCGGTGTCGACAGTGACTCTACAAGTCATCTTGGAACTCGGGCCTGAGAGAAAAGTTACATAGTATTTGTTCAACCCATAGGCAATAAATTGATGTTAATAATAAAGTTTTCGGAACACTTCTTGATTTTCTTTGTCGAGGAACATTTTATTTTTAGTCTTCATTTTCTTCTTCTTCTTCTTTTAGTGTGAGCGGTGAGATAAAAAAATTTAGGATGATGTATGATGATGATGATGATGATGAACTTGATATTGATTTATAGTATATGACTAAATATAGTGAAACCGCACCCATTCTTAGTATACAACTATACAAGATGTCGAGAGATATATATATTTATGATAAACGTTGAGGTAGAGATAAAACAACATTATTGGCTAAAAAAAAGAGAGATAAAACAACATTATTAAAAGTAGTTATACAAAGATAACACGGATACATCATATCATAGGCAATGGAATAAATGATTGCATGATGAGTCGGGTTCTTCGATTTATGCATCAAACATTTCACTTAAAATATATGTTGCAAACAACCCTTAACGAAAACAATTCAACATTCTAACAAGAACACCACTGGAAATGGAATAACTCATAGTAAACGTTTTGCATGATTTATTTTCTTTTCTTTTCCACATGTCGGCATCAACCACTTTGTTTTTAAACGTTCAAGTCGGTAGAACGTTTTTCTTCAGCAGCAGATTTCATCATGTGAAGAGATTCGACAATGAGATCACAAAGGTGATGAGGGTCTGGAATCACATCGAGATCAACTCCAAGATTGATGATAGCTTTGTCAACGTAACTTGTTATATGGACAACGAGGGTCTTGTCCAACAGAAAACATAATATTAGTTTCGTCATGTTGATTTTTAAAGTTACTTAAATCTCTATCTATCACTAAAAGTCCCATTCGGTTTCCTAAGCTAGGTTTTAGGACTCAAACTCTAAGCGATTTAGGAAGTCGATTTTTTAAACTATAAATACAAGTGTTAAGACTTTGTAATTTGTTCATTTGCACAATTATAAGAAAATCTCAAATGGATGTTTACCTCAATTTCTCGTTTCTCTCTATTTTATACTAAGCTTTTCTCCTAGGTTTACTCACGAATTTTCAAAACGTCGATTAATTAAGTTTTTTTTCATTTAAACTAAACTAGAACTTAAAAGAAAACAAAAACATTAAACATCCTAATTACAACATTTGATGTTTCACAACGGTTTAAGGAAGATATATATAAAGTCATACCTGTGGAACACCAGATATACTTGCGGCAATGTAAGATATTTGATGGTTAAAAAGGCTTATTTCTTCGGATGGACCGGCAACATTTGAAAATACGATTTCTGCACGACCGAAAATTCGCATTGCAAGAGTTCTTAGTGCCTGTTTTCCATCCCCAAACCACCAAATAAATCCATTAGATTCATCAATCATTCACATATGTAATACATCTCAAGCTATCAAAATAAAATTGATTTGCTATTTTCACCTTGAATCCAAAAACTTCCACGGTCAATTTGAGTAACGTATAGGAAAAGAGAGGTTCGAGGGAGAGTTTTTTACGATCCATAGTAGTTTTGGCTCGTCGGATGTATTCAAAAATATCATTTTCAGGTCTCACCCATAGCGGAATCATAGCATAACCAATTGAATTTCCCCATCTTGACTTTGAACCTTTGGCCATCATTTTAGCAAGATCCTATATTATATTATATGTGACAAAAAATTATAAAAAAAAAAACTTAGGGCAATGATATTCACATTATTTTTGTAGAAAAAATGAAAGATCGTTCGGGGTATGTTTATGTTTCCACCTGGATATTTTTATTTGGTCTTAGGTTAAAAAGAACACCACCTTGGAGACATAGAGATTTCTTCAACTTCGGGTTTGTTTCAGAACCTGTTTACAAAAGCAAAAAGGAAACAAAAAAAATGTAAGAGTATCTTTATCAAGGGGTTCTCATAAGAGTTTTCATAGAAGTTTATATAATTAAAATAAAGAAAAAATAGAGAAAATTGGAGAGAGAGAGTAAAGAAGAGTTCTCAAATGAAAAATTTTGAGATATCCATGAAAACTCCATAAAACATGTGTTATCATATTATTGGTTTAAATTCTTTTTAAAACTAAAATTTAACTAAACAATTAAATTACATACCAATACTAATATTTTATTAGTTGAGATACTCAAGAGAGTATCTCACTAATGCAAATATTCTAAAAATCTTCAGTGCGCTAAATGTAATCGCAGCCGGTCCAAAAATTTGAATGGTCTAAAGCAATATAATAATTGTGGCCTATATTTTCATAATTTTTATGGGCGATAAGTTCATCATATATTTGAACTCCCATGTTAAGCACCGGATTTGTGAGACCAAAGTCAACATCATCATACTAGTGAGAAGTTTGTATTCCTGAACAAGTTTATTACTTACTAATCTAGTTGTAGTGTTCTAAATTTTTAGCAAAACTAGACAAAACATTTACTCTAAATAAATATATTTTATATATCGAATATCTAGTTTATAATAAGTTCTACATATCTATAAATGTATATACTAGTTAGTTTAAGTTTTATAAACTAAAGAGTAAAATTAAATTTTACAAATTATTTGTCTTTTGTAAGTCCATAAAAACACACAAAAAAACTATATGAAAAAGTAGGAGTATTCACTTAGAGATACCTAGTCTGTAAAAAAATATGATTTCTCTGTAAGAGAAGAAAAAAGACCCAAAAAATAAAACAAAGAATTTTATTGTGGTATCGAACCTTGCAACTACAAAGAACGAAAATGAAGCATTATCCAACGGAGCATTATCCGAATATCATATATATTGCTAATGCTTCTTCTGCTTTAAAGCTAAGTCGGCTCTATGTAATTCACGACTGTAATAAATATTGTTTTGAATCAAAAACGATTAGTTCAAGAACACAACTTCAATAAAACTCACTTTATTGACTTAAAAAATAACTCAAAAACTAAGCCTCTCAATCTCAAAACTCTCTTAGGTTAAAGCACATCTCAACTCTAACCTTTTATATTAAAACCAAAAACCAATTCCTAATTGAACTAAACTTTATTAGATTTAGATATCTCCTAAATCAAATCTTATCCTTATCAACTAAAGCTTCTTTTTTTGTTACTTGTACTCCAAGTCTCTTTATTGAGCTCACTCCAACATTCTCCCTCTTGAGCTCAACATCATCTTCTCCAAGCTTGCACATTCCAATGAGATTCCTCATTTCTTTGAACTTAATTCTCCCAAGTGGCTTTGTTAGAATGTCAGCTTTCTGTTCGTTATTCGGAATATGCTCAACTTTAGCCCATTTTCCACGCATTCTCTGATGAAATGGTACCTCGTGTGTATGTGTTTACTACGTCCATGGAACTCGGGGTTTTTAGAAAGTGAAATTGCAGACTTGTTGTCAATTCGAATAGTCACCTTATCGCAGGATACTCCCATGATTTCGCCGAGCACATCTCGAAGCCACACAGCTTGTCTAGTTGCCTCACTACCTGCCATAAACTCTGCTTCACATAAAGAAAGAGCTACAGTGTCTTGCTTTTGCAAGCACCAAGAAACAGGATCTTCTCCAAGATAAAATATGTGTCCTGTCGTGCTTCTCACGTCGTTAGGATCCACGTTGTAACTACTATCACTAAAGCCTATGAGCTTTGTTATCGCAGGTGATGACCTTTTAAAGACTAAATCGAAACTTGTAGTTCCCTGCAAGTATCTGAGACATTGTTTTATCGCAGCACCATGGGATTCTCTTAGGCTCTGCATATATCTGTTGAGAACTCCAACACAGAAAGACAAATCTGGTCTTGTATGTAGTAAGTATCTTAGATATCCAATGGTCCTCCTATAAGCCGTTGCATCAATCTCCCTCTCATTTTCGGACTTAGCAAGTTTAAGTCCCATCTCCATCGGAACATGAGACCCATTGCACCCTCTCATTCCCGTCTCTTCTAGGATCCTTATTGCATATCGGCTCTGCCTAAGAGTAATCTCGTCCTTTCCTTGATCAACTTCGATGCCCAAACAGTATGTCAACTTCCCAAGATCACTCATCTCAAACCTTAATGACATCTCTTTCTTAAAATCTTCAATGTTTCTCTTGTTTTTTCTTGTGACAAACAAGTCATCTACATAGACTGCAATAATAAGAAGATCTCCACTTACAGATTTTTGATATACTGAAGGCTCCTTTAGGTATCTGTCGAATTTCAGCTCTTGAAGAATTCGATTGAGCTTATCATTCCAAGCTCTTGGTGCTTGTCTAAGTCCGTATAAAGTTTTGTTAAGCTTATATACTTTACTTTCTTGCCCCTTTACTTCAAATCCTTCCGGTTGTGTAACATAGACAGTCTTCTTTAAATCTCCATGAAGAAACGATATCTTTACGTCAAGATGATAAATTTCCCATCCGTAAGAGGCAACAAGATTGAAAAGAATTCGTATGGTCTCTATCCTAGCTACCGGAGCAAACACTTCATCAAAGTCAATTCCATGACGTTGTACATATCCTTTAGCAACGAGTCGAGCCTTGTATTTATTAATGCTTCCATCGGAATTTCGCTTCAGCTTAAACACCCACTTCAAGCTGATTGGCTTTGCTCCTTGCGGCAACTCAACAAGGTTCCAAGACTCCAACTTTGTAATCGAATGTATCTCATCCTCACAAGCAAGCATCCATTCTCCTACATCTTTAGCTTCTTCAAAAGTTCTTGGTTCATTGTTCCAAAACCATTAGGAGTTCTTCTCCCTCCAGCTCCGCAAAAAGTATATAGTCATCAAGATATTTCGGTTTAGACACATGCCTTTGTGATCTACGCGGCTGGGCCTGATCATATATCGAGCTTTCTTCATGCTCGACTGTTCCTGTGTCTTCTCCTTCTCCCCCGGTGCTCGACAACATCTCATCACCATTGTCAGTTTTGCTCTGTTCTTCAACATCGACTCTGCTTTCTCTATCGTGCTCGGGCTCTTTTTCTTCTACCATTTGTATGCCACGATTTCCATAGGTTCCGAAATCTATTCTGAAGCTTCCTGCTTCAGCTTGTTTTGTGTGAGACGAGTTCCAGTCCCAGCTTTTGGTCTCGTCGAAAACGACATCTCTACTCACAATGGCCCTTTTTGTTTTCGGATCCACCATTCTATAGGCTTTTGAGCCTGGTTCTATTCCTAATTGCACGAGAATCTGAGCTCTATCATCGAGTTTCTTCAGGTTTTGAGCTTCCACTTTCGCATATCCTATACACCCAAAAGTTCTCAAATGACTAACGTTAGGTGTCTTTTCGCGATAAAGCTCATATGGAGTCTTGTCCTTAAGGGTTCTTGTTGCTATTCTATTCAAGAGATATGTTGCATGTCTAACAGCTTCTCCCCACAGAAAATTAGGAACTTTCATGTGTTTCATCAAGCTCCTAGTCATTCCCATAAGAGTTCTATTACATCTCTCAACTACTCCATTTTGTTGTGGAGTGTATGGAGCTGTTAAATGCCTTTTGATTCCCGATTCACTACAAAGCAAGTTAAACTCTTGAGAGAGGAACTCTCCTCCTCGATCTGTTCGAAATGTTTGTATGGTTTTCTTTGAGTCTCCTTCAACCAAGCTCTTGAATCTTCTAAACTTAATAAATGCATCACTTTTCTCCTTTAGTAATATCGTCTACATGTACCGTGAACAATCATCTCAACAAAAATGTATTTGTTCTCGGAAGCAGTGCTTGGTGTGATCGGTCCACAGAGATCACCATGTATCAACTCCATGACTTCTTTTGCTCGGTACATTGTGGCCTGCGGAAACGATTGTCTCGCTTGCTTTCCGAGCAAACAAGAGCCAAAAATCTCCTTCTCAATACTAAGGTTCGGGATGCTCGTGACTAACCCCTTTTGGATCATGCTTCTCATCGTTTTAAGATTCACATGTCCAAGACGTGCATGCCATTTACTCGACTCACTCTTCGTGGTAGTGAACATGCATACATCCTCCTTTATAGACATTCGAACCTTGTATAGTCGGTTTCTCGATCGCATGGCCTTAGCGATGAGCTTACCTTCTTTGTCGTGCATTATCAATTCTTCCCCTCGCATTATAATGTCACATCCTACTTCAGTAGCTTGTCCCAAGCTAATAATGTTGCTTTTCAAAGCCGGAATGAAGTAGACATCACTCATCATCCTTGGTTATCCATTCCTGTCTAGAAACTCAATGGTTCCTTTTCCCTTTATGTCTATGCGAGAATCATCACCAAGCCGGACCTTTCCGGTAATGGATTCATCTATATGCGAAAAATACCTCCTATCACCACTCATGTGATTGCTATCTCCATTATCAAGATACCACATATTGTCTGAGTCTTCTGTCTCATATTTCTTAGGCACGATTTTCTCCTCATTTAAATACACTTCTTCATGAGACATTAGCTCTTCAGCATCCTGAGTCTCATCACGCGTATCCTCTTGTGCTTCCTACAGCTTAAGAAGTCGATATGGACAGTGAGAGGCAAAGAGACCGATTTTGTCACATCTAAAGCATGTAATCTTTGATGGATCTCGCCATGTATTTCCTCTTCCGCAGCCTCTTCCCCTGAAGAAGGATCGACCTCTTCCTCTACCTCTATTTTCGCCATAAGTGTCACGATATGGCTGCGTGCTCTGAGACTTCGTGTTTGAGTACATTAGCTTGCCTTGTTCCTCATGATCTTCATCCTCTTCATAGATGCGTTCTTCGTAAGTCTTTAAGCGACCAACTATGTCTTCGAAACTTGTGGTCTTTAAGTCTAAGACTTGCTCCAAAGATGCTACGATGTGTATGTATTTCTTCCGAGGAAGACTCTTGAGAAACTTTTTCACAACCTCCGATTCATTAATCTCCTATCCGAGTGCAGTAGATTTCGAGGTTATTTCAGAGAGGCGTCCAACGAATCCATCGATAGTTTCTGTATCCTTCATTCTTAAGCGGTCAAACTCAGACATCAAGGTCTGCAACCTTGCTTTTCTAACCCGGTCTGCTCCCATATGCCTCGTCTTAATTGCCTCCCAAACTTGTTTGGCCGTGTCAAACTCTCCGACTTGCAAGATAAGAGATTCTGGAATGGATTCGAGAATAAGAGCGATGGCAACATCGTTCTTCTCTGCATCATCAATGATTGTGTTAACGGCATCCCAGACTTTATGCACTCGAATAAGTGCCTTCATTCGAATTTTCCAAACGGTGTAGTTTGTGGGAGTCAACATCGGGCACTTAAGCGACGGTCCTCCCCCTCCTTCCTTTGGTTTTTCAGCCGCGGTCGTGGCCGATATTACTTCCCCCATGATCAGAACTTACAAGGGAGAAGAAGCTCTGTTTTGTCTTCGAAAAGTTTCTGATTCAAAACAGAGTAAAAGCTTGAAGAAAGCCTTTTTTATGATCGAAACAAAACAGAGTACAAGTTTGATACGATGTATTGTTTCTGATCAAGTGACTCACGGTGATCAATGAGATTTTTGATCACGATGACTTCAATCTAACCTTTGCTCTGATACCAATTATTGTTTTGAATCAAAAACAATTAGCTCAAGAACACAACTTCAATAAAACTCACTTTATTGACTTAGAAAAATAACTCAAAAACTAAGCCTCTCAATCTCAAAACTCTCTTAGGTTAAAGCCACATCTCAACTCTAACCTTTTATAATAAAACCAAAAACCAATTCCTAATTGAACTAAACTTTATTAGATTTAGATATCTCCTAAATCAAATTTTATCCTTATCAACTAAAGCTTCCTTTTTTGTTACTCGTACTCCAAGTCTCTTTATTGAGCTCACTCCAACAATAAATAATATTCTCTCCGTTTTGATTTATTTGATGCTTTAGGATTAATTTTTTATTCCAAAACAATTGATATTATCATATTTTAATGTAAAAATTTAATGTTTTTTGTTTTTTTTTGCTGTTAGTATTCTATAAATTGATTTTCTATAGGTTGAATTACCTGTAATTAATGTTACTTTTATAGAAAAAAGTTAAACTGAATAAAAATTAATAAATTTTAATCCGTTTTTTTTTTCACTAAAACATCAAATAAATAGGAGTATCAAAATATTTACCATATTTTTGGCTTAGATATCGAGAGAGACCAGCTTGTACCATCCCAAGCATAACATCATTCACAGTCTAATGAAGATTGGACAAGAGAAAAGTCAACTCATACCGTATTGGTCAACATTTGATTAATAGAAAAGTCAAGTCATACCGTATTGGTCAACATTTGATTAATAAGCAAGACAAAAAAAATTGCAAACAACGTACCATACTCATTGCGTTCTTTATGACTTTCACATCATCCAAACTAATGATTCTATGGATAAACTTGTTAGGCCCAAGTGTAGATCTTGGTTTACCCATTAGAGGAGTTGCATCATCGTGAAGAGAGCATACAACGAGCAAAAACTTGAAAATTTCAACTTTAGTGTGGAACATTACTCTTAGTGTCAACCACAAGCGAGCAACCAACAACCAACAAAGGTTGGTTACTTTGCTTTTCTTTGGAGCTACCAAAGTGGGTAATGCCTCTGGGTCACTTGTTTTTCGACTACAAGCGAGTAAAAGAGACATAAGAGACATCCCGTCACCCAAAGTATGATGAAATCTCGCCACGAAGAGGGATTCTGCGTTTGATGTTTTCAAGTTCAAGATATGGATCTCCCATAATGGTTTAGACATATCTATTGGTGAAAAAACCATGTTTGTTGTATAATCCTCAAGAAACTGATCAGGGTTTTCAATGGTGGGATCTATATCCGGAACAACTACATGATCTTCAATTTTTACTTTTGTGGGAATCCATTTTGCTTTGTGTTCACCAACACCTGCAACCTACAAAGTAGGACATAAATAAATCGTTTCAGTTTTACGCAAAATATATAGACATTTTAAAATAAATGAACATATGAGTATGTTACTCCCTCTATTTCAATATATAAGTTGTTCTACTTAAAAGCGCACATAATTAGACATCATTGCGTAAAAGTGGTATAAAAAAAAAAACTTTTTGCGTTGAATATTAACTACAAGTTAACTTTTTAAAATTACTTTTTGCATTCAATTTTGAAAACAACTTAAATTGTGAAACAAAAAAACATCTTCAAGACAACTAATATATTGAAACAGAGGGAGTAATTTACTAGTACGCAAGAGAAGCGTGGATGGTTGGTCAATGTGTTCTTAAGGCCTTGGATAAAAGCCGATGGATTGGCTTCATTTTTGAATCCGATGGTTACGATGTTGAAGCAATCAAATTCCGGCAAGCTGAACATCCGCGAAAACGGACTGACCGGGACATCTCCAAGAGTCACTTGCTTCTCCGAAGCCATAATTATTTCTCTTTTTTTTCTGTTTGGGATGGATGATTCTACAAAGTGCATGGTTGGTTTATATCCACATGCTAAGCCTTACATAACTATCAATATTAACTTTACTTTAAATGTTGCTGAAAATATTAAGTTTTATAAAACGTTTTTCTTTACAGGAAAAGTGGTATTTTGTTTGTGTTCCTTTGATCATGAGTTGTCCAGAAAACGATTTTTCATTATTGTTTCTTACCCTCGTTATTTCCTTTTAGTTTTCTCCTTTTCATATTTTACATCTTTTCATATTCTCGATCAAATTACCATCAATATCTGATGACTTCTTTCCAACAAATATGTGCTTAAGTTTCCAATTTAATACTTCATGACATTTTGTTTATGATTATGGTTAATGTCACTGAATTTTTATTATCAATTATTTTGGAAAATTATGAAAAGTTACAATTTTGGTGAAACTCTTGTAGTAATGAGTATGTGGATCGTTCACTTTGTTGCTTTTGTTTTGTTTTTTTTTTTTTTTTGCTAACCACACATTAATCAGAAGTTGTCCTCTAATCTTGGCAGCCAAGATGGCGGAGAAGAGTCTACAAAAATATAATCGCAAATAAATGAACTAGATCCTCGAGCCAAACGATCTGCTTGTGTGTTCTCCGTGCGCGGAATATGGAACAGGGAGAAGTCTGGTATTTGACTCCGAAGGAGCTGATAATCCTGAAGTTGATTGTAAAAAGCTGGCCAGTCGTCCGGGTTTTGAGTCATATGGAGAAGCTCTGCACAATCGGCCTGGAAACGTTGACAACTTATCCTCCGGCTTTGAATTTCTGACATTGCCCAGAGCAGGACTTCCAACTCTGAGTGGAGAGGCGAAAGACTCCTTCGTTGGCATCTTGCCTCCATCAAAACTATCCTGCCATCTGAATCTATACAGATCCAACCAAGACCTGAATTGAGATCAGATTGTTTCCAAGATCCATCTACCCGGCAAACCTAGCCATCTAAGATGGGAAAATCCCCTGAGGACCGTTCCTCTTCTGGGGCAGGCGGAACTTGCGCATCTTTCCAAGTCTTATAATCGGTTTCCGCATTCGCGATGAGCACATGCGCGTCGGTTTGTAATCCTTGAAAGACTTTATCGTTCCTTGCTTTCCATATTAGCCATAGCACCCATGGGTACATCTCGGTGCAGTCCCTTTCAGAAGTTTTCAGGGGGTTCCGCCAGAAAAGATAATCTAGATTAGTATAAAAAGAACTCGAGGGGAATGCTACTCTATCATCTGGATCCTCACAAAACTGCCAAACATGAGCCAATGAAATGCATTCAAAAAAATACATGATTGATGGTTTCCTCTGCAATACCACACCGCTGACACATTGTGGTACACCGTACTTCCCTATCGACTATTTTTGTGGTTACCGCTAAACTTCCGGTGAGGATTTGCCAAATAAGATGTTGCATCTTCAGCGGACATTTTAATTTCCAGGCGTTTGCTTTCAAAGCTTCCAGCCCGGGACCCCAACCATTATTATTAATTCGCGTTATCGCTCCGGAGGTCAAAATTTTATAACCAGACTTAACCGTGTATTGTCCCGACTTCGTATAATGCCAAACCAAACCANCAATTCTACATCCTCTGGATGAAAATTTTCGTTTAATAAAGGTAAGTGCCAAGTCCTAGTTGATGGGTCTATCAACTGGTAGACCTGTAGCTCTGGATGCCATACATTGCCCGGACTTCTCGCCGGGCGCGGGTTAATATCCGGAATCCATGGATCCTGCTAGACTGCCGTATTTATCCCAGAGCCAATGCGTATACGGGTCCCTTGCTTAAGTAGATCATGTAGCTTTGTTGCTTTTGTTTATTCCACGAATTTCGAATATATATATATATATATATATATATAAATTAGC
>OVAN01007998.1:195-18817 GCA_900406275.1 Anastatica hierochuntica | reverse complement strand
CTTGGAACTCAAGAACTCTTGCAAAACACGGCAAAGACTAGAGGCCAATACGCCATAAGTCAAATAGCCGGAGTATCGACAAAGGCTAGAGGCTTAAAGCTAAAAGTCAGCCGACCAAGGCAACGAGGCTAGAAGCTCATAGCCAGAAGCCAGCCAGCCAAAGCAAAGGCCAGATGCCAATAGCCAGAAGCCAGCTGCCCAAAGTGCTAATGATAAGAAGCCCACCTAAGCATCATCTCTGAATCTAAGTCAAAAAATTGCTAAGGGAAAAAGACAACAGAGAGCTAAAAGAAATATTCATAAAAAGCCACAAAGGGCCAGAAGATAAGTTCTAAAGCCTCGAAGGGAAAAAAGAAAACAAGGCCAAGAAGGCCAACCATGAGTCAAGGCCACTAAGTCCATAAAAGTCATTACAAAGCCCACAAGGGGCAAGAGTAAGCCCATGCAGGGGCACGCCATCAACAACAAAAAAAATCCCACAATGGGAGAGCAACCTGTTTCTTGATTATGGGTCTGGAGGCTAGGCAGCTGGAGGATAAGGAGAGGCAGACTTCTTAACATTTGGCTCAGAGGTAGCTGGAGGAGTAGGAGGCAAGGCAGGAGGAATCTGTGGTTCGTCTTCAAAGGTGGGAGCTTCGAGGCCATTTTCCTCTGCCTCCGCGATCGCCACCAGCTTGTAATTCTCAAACTCCTCCTACAAGTTCCAAGACTTGGTCACACCCTTGAGGTCGTCCCAAACTATTTCCCAGACGCCAACTTTGCCTTTCTTGCCGCCTGAGCCCTCTTAAAGTCCTCTAGCGCCTTGGACCCGGATACTGACATGTTTCTTGCAAGATAAAAACCAGTCAAGAAACTAGCCAAAAGCAAGCGGACAAAAGAAGCAAGAAACAAGGAGCCAACCTCTCACGCTGCTCTGGGTCAATCCTTCTTCACTCAAAAGGAATGGGATTACCCTTTCCTCAGCAGGGATCTCTGAAGTCTCTTCCGCCTTTTCCTTGCCCACCTCCGACTTCTCTGTAGATGCTTCTGCAAAGGCAGAGGATTAAAAGGGTTAATAACCCAACTGGAAGCGGCAAAAACAAAAACGTCCTAAGCGTACCAGTGAATCTGCAAAGAATAGAGAACCCAGAGAAAGTCCCAAATCTCATAAAGACAAACTTCTGGGCCCAGTGCTTCGTGAGGGCTGCCCCTTTTCTTTCCTCCCTCTCCAGCTCCAACACCAAGGGAGCGCCGGCGAGGGGACGGAAGTAATATCTACCTTCACCCGGAAGAACGTGAGGAAAGTAGTAAGAGTAAAGGAGCTCATCAATGCCAAGATCCAGCCCGTGGAACTCGTTTAGGACCTGGATGGCAGTGAGAATCCTCCAGGTCGGCGGGTTCAGCTGGGAAGGGCAAATGTTAAACTGCTCTGAGACCTTCCTCACCAGGGCACGCACTAAACCCCTGACACCAGCCTCAAAATAGCCCTCGTACATGGCTATTTCGTCTCCTGGGCATTAAGAAGCCCTTTCACCGTTCCCAGGCAGCCTCAAGTGAAAATCTGCCCCAATGGAGTACTTCTGCCTCCACTTCTCCAAAAGCTCAGAGCTCACGTTTGAGAAAGGGCCAACCTTCATGAGCTTCGGACCCGCGGCGGAGCGCAATGGCAACGGATTGGCCTCAGGGATCTCCGTGTCCTCGGAAGACCCCTCAGCCTTAGGAGATGGGCTAGTCCTAATTAAACGCCTCCTCCGAACATGGGCCCCAATAGAGGATGAGGCCACCGGAGAAAATTCATCACCGGAGCTAGTCATATCTGAGTTCAAGAAAGTTTCGATCTTGGGTCTAAAAACATATCGGAGCAAGAAAGACCTAAAAGCTAAGGCTAATTCGAAATCCTAAAATCCAACTCCTGGAATCTACCCTAATAGAAGCGAAAAGAGGAGGGAAGAAAACGATCTAACCTTAAGAATCGTGGATCGAAAGCTTGAAAGGGATTTTGGAAGCAAGATTTTGGTAAGAAAGGGAAGAAGATGAATCAAGAATTCTAGTAAGAGAAAGAAGATGAGGCAAAAATTCCAAAGAAGAAAGAAGAGAAGGTTTAAAAGAAAGAGGCTAAATCAAAATGAGTTGCACGCGTCTAATCATTGGCGCGAATCTCGCGAGAAGAGTAACGGCTATATTCTCCCTCTTCAAATTTTCATAAATCTTCGCCAATGGCTATAAGCTTCCCTCTTTACCAAGTCAAACAGCTGGGATTTTTTTTCAAAATAATCCTCCTTGAAAGCTGCGAGCGGTTCACGAGAGTTCAAAATTCGAAGCCCCGAGGCCAGATGACAAAGGGCCAGACGTAACCCCCCGTCATGACAATGCTCATTATCTGATACAAATTGAATCAAAAGAAAGCAAACGTTTAAGGAAAGTAGAGGCAGCGTAAATCAAAGCTAAAAAGGCCAAGCGACTACTGGCTTCCTGGCTAAGCCACCTGGAAGACGTGTTATTCCACAGCTTCGGATCGAACCTGCGCAATAAGGGACAAAATGTTGGGAGTAATTTAGGTACTGGGAATTTCCCAAAGTTAGATGGAGTATAGCAGTAAGACCTCAAAGCAGGGGAATGCCCAGAAGCAGGAAGCCAGACTACATCCCATAGCTGGAAGCCGGAAGCCAGCCGACCACCGCCTCTCCCTTATTTTCGCTATTTAAGCTAATAGATAATGACATGTATTTTAGATAAATATGCATATATTCTACAGATAATCATGATATATCCAATTTTTGGACGGATAATCATGAAACTCATGTATAAATACCAAGCTAAGAGGGAAAACGTGTACGCATGAAAACCCTAAGAAAAGAACTAATACAACAAGCAACCTTTTTGCCATCTTTGATCTGTAAAGCTTAGCTAAAACGTTCTTGAACCTTTGCTAAACATTCATCGACCTCGAGCTTCCATTGTGCTACAAAGAACGACCAAAATCACCCATAACAGTACCCTTCCAAAGCAAAAGCGAAAAGCTCAAAAAAAAAGAAAGAAACTCTGCTTGAACAAGGGAAAATACCGAAAGAAAGCAAGACACAAAAATTGCTTATTCTGATTAATAGAGAGTGGCTAACCGGAAAGCAGAGTGCTGAGCAGAAAGCACAACAAGCTTAACCTTGCTGAACCATGCCGCTGTAAATGCAAAAGCTATGCGGTCTGAGCACAGGAGCATCACCTATACTGACTTACCCAGATGTGGGAGGTAGAAGAAAAGTCTTGCACTTGGACCCTTTTGCGAGGGAGGTTTATACTAGCAATATCAATAAGACTGAGAGAGGCTTCACTGCAGGAAATAGAGTGCAACAAAGCAAACTCAGCTATTTTCGGATAGCTGAATGCCAAAAAGCCAGAAGATACCTCTGGGTATCAGAAGGCCAAAAAACACAAGCTAGTGGTTACCTCCGGGTAACAGAATGCCAAAAAGGCAGAAGATATCTTCGGGTATCAAAACGCTAAAAACGCGTATGGGGAACCTAATCATTGTTTAAGGACAAGAAGCAGAACTCCCCTAAGAAATAAAGAGATAATGAGATTATCCCAACTCGGAACTCAAAGAACTCTCGCAAGACACGGCAAAGACTAGAGGCCAATATGCTAGAAGTCAAATAGCCGGAATATTGATAAAAGGCTAGAGGCTCATAGCCAGAAGCCAGCCGATCTAGGCGCAAAGGCTAGAGGCTCTTAGCCAGAAGCCAGCCGATCAAAGTGCAGAGGCTAGAGGCTCGAAGCTAGAAGCCAGCCGACCAAGGCAAAGAGGCTAAAAGTCCAAAGCTAGAAGTTAGCCAGTCACGACAAAAAGGCCAGAGGCTCTTAGCCAGAAGCCAGCCGATCAAGACGGCGAGGCTAGAAGCTAATAGCCAAAAGCTAGTCGGTCAAGGTGCTAATGATAAAAAAGCCTGCCAAAGCATCATCTCTTAGTGTAAGTCAAAAGCCCGCTAAGGCGAAAAGAAAAGAGAAAGCTAGAAGAAATATTCATAAAAAGCCAGTAAGGGCCAGAAGATAAGTTTTAAGCCCCGAAGGGCAAACAGAAACAAGGCCAAGAAGGCCAACAAAGAGTCCAGGCCACTAAGGCCATAAGAGTCATTACAAAGCCCACAAGGGGCAAGAGTAAACCCGCGTAGGGGCATGCCGTCAACAGAAAATAAAATAAAATCCCACAAGGGGAAAACAACCTGCTTCTTGATCCTGGGTCTGGAGGCTAGGCAGCTGGAGGATCAGGAGAGGCAGACTTCTCGACATTTGGCTCAGAGGCCACTGGAGTAGTAGCAGCCAAGGTAGGAGGAATCTCTGGTTAATCTTCAAAGGTAGGAGCTTCGAGGCCATTTTTCTCTCCCTCCGCGATCGTCACTAGCTTGTAATTCTCAAACTCCTCCTACAAGTTCCAAGACTTGGCCTCACCGTTGAGGTAGTCCCAAACAATTTCTCAGCAGCCATGATCTTGGCACCATGGATGGCCATGGACATCTCATCCGTAAAGGTGGCCACCCGGGCATCCAGGTTGCCAAGTTCCTCTTCAAGCTTCGCCTTCTCCTCATTCAAGCTAAGGACCTTCTCTGCCGCCTTCTCCTTCTCGTACTCCAGCCGCCGGAGCAGCTCCCTCAGCTCTTTCTCCAAGCTAGCAGACCTGTCTTTCTTCGCCCTTAGCTTGGCCAGGCAATCCTCCACCTAAGCCTTCCCTGATGCGAACACCTCAGTCAGGACCTGATCCTTGGCATGGAAGAGAGAAGCCTCAAGCTGAGCAACAAAAAAAGAAGAAGGTTAGCAAAAATAAAAGGAGACAGCCAAATATCAGCAAGAAGCCAAAGGCAGGCTAGTTACCTTGATCAGTCCCTTTTGGGCCCGGTCGAAGATGCCCAGATCACCAAAGCTAGGAGGGTTAGAAGGAAGCGCAGGGAAGACAGACCCCTGCAAGTGCTCCAGAGCGCCATAAAGATCGCCGATAGAGGAGGAAGGCTGCTTGGCGGGAGGACCCTTCTGCTTCTTGCTAGAAGCGGTAGCCTTCTAGGTTTCTTTCCTCTTGGACCCAGACGAGGGAGATTCCGCGATCTCCACCACCTCCGTAGCTTTGCTCCCAGACGCCAACTTTGCCTTTCTTTTCCCCTGAGCTCTTTTGAAGTCCTCCAACGCCTTAGACCTGGATCTTGACATATTTCCTGCAAGGCGACAAAAGATCAGTCAAGAAGCCAACCAGAAGTAAATAAACAAAGAAAGTAAGAAACGAGGAGCAAACCTCTTATGCTACTCTGGCTCAACGATTCTTCACTCAAAAGGAATGGGATACTCCTTTCCTCAGCATGGATCTCCAAAGTCTCTTCTGCCTTCTCCTTGCCCACCTCCAACTTCTCTGTAGATGCTTCTGTAAAGATAAATGATTAAAAGGGTTAATGACCAAACTAGGAGCGGCAAAAAAAAGCATCCTAAGCCTACCAGTGAATCTCCAAAGAGAAGAGAACCCTGGAGAAGTCCCGACTCTCATAAAGACACACTTCTGGGCCCAATGCTTCGTGAAGGCCGCCCCTTTCCTTTCCTCCCTCTCTAGCTCCAACACCAAGGGAGCACCAAGACGAGGCCGGAAGTAATACTTACCTTCACCCGGAAGAACGTGTGTGAAATAGTAGGAGTAAAGGAGCTCATCAATGTCGAGATCCAGCCCATGGAACTTGTTAAGGACATGGACGACAGTGAGAATCCTCCAAGACAGTGGGTTTAGCTTGGAATGACAAATATAGAAATGCTCTGAGACCTTCCTCACCAGGGCAGGCACTGTACACATGACTCCAGCCTCGAAATAGCCTTCAAACATGGCTATTTCATCTCCTTGGCATTAAGAAGCCCTTTCATCCTTCTTAGGAAACCTCAAGTGCATGCCTGCCCCAATGGAGTACTTCTGCCTCCACTCCTCCAGAATCTCAGAGCTCACATTTGAGAAAGGGCAAACCTTCATAAGCTCCGGACCTGCGGCGGAGCGCAACGGCAGCGGGTCAGCCTCATGGATCTCCGTGTCCTCGGAAGACCCCTCAGGGTCAAGAGACGGGCTAGTCCTAATCAAGCGCCTCTTCCGAACACGAGCCCCAACGGAGGATGAGGCCGCCGGAGAAAACTCATCGCCGGAGCTGGTCATGCCCAGGTTCAAGAAAAGTCTCGATCTTGGATCTAAAGAATGGTTGGGGAAAGAAAGACCTACAAGCTAAGGCTGATCTAAAATCCTAAAGACCAACTCGTGGAATCTACCCTAAAAGAAGCGAAAAGAGGAAGGAAGAAGAAGATCTAACCTTAGAATCGCGTACCGAAAGCTTGAAAAGGATTCCAGGAGAAAGAGTTTTAGCAAAGAAAGGAAGAAAATGAAGCAAGAATTCCAGTGAAAGGAAGAAGATGAAACGAAAATTCCAAAAAAAGAAGGAAGAAAAGGTTGAAAAGAAAGAGGAGAAATTGAAATGAGCAACACGCATCCAATCATTGGCGCGAATCTCGCGAGAGAGTAACGGCTGTTTTCTCTCTCTTCAAATCTTCATAAATCTTTGCTAACGGCTATGAGCTCTTCCCTTCACCAAGTCAAACAGCTGGGCTTTCCTGAAACAAAATAATCCTCTCTGAAAGCTGCAAACGGCTCACGAAAGTTCAAAATTCAAAGCCCTTAGGCCAGATGACAAAGAGCCAGACGCAACCTTCCGTCGCAGCAATGCTCATTATCTGATAAAACTTGAACCAAAAGCAAGCAAACGCTTATAGAAAATAGAGGCGGCGCAAGTCACAGCTAAAAAGGTCAAGCGACTACTGGCTTCCTGCCTAAGGCACCTGGAAGACATGTTATTCCACAGCTTCGGATCGAACCTACGCAATAAAGGGCAAATTGTTGGGAGTAATTTAGGTCATGGGAATTCCCTAGACTTAGATGGAGTACAACACTAAGGCCTCGAAGTAAAGGAATGCCCAGAAGTAGGAAGCTAGACGACGTCCCATAGCCAGAAGCCGGAAGTCAGCCGACCAAGCATAGCCGGAAGCCAGCCGACCACCGCCTCTCCTCTATTTTCGCTATTTAAATTAATAGATAATGACATGTATTCTAGATAAAGATGCATATATTCTATAGATAATCATGATATATCCAATTCTTGGAGGGATAATCATGAAACACATGTATAAATACCAAGCTCAAGGGCAAAACGTGTACGCACGAAAACCCTAAGCCAAAAATCAATACAACAAGTAATTCTTTGCCATCTTTGATCTTCGAGCTTAGCTAAAACATCCTAAAACCATTGCTACACATTCATTGACCTCCAGCTTCCATAGTGCTGCAACGAACGACCAAAATCACCCATAACACCTTGTGCTTTTCTTGGCAGCGGCGTGTGTGATGCCACTTATCTCCGAACCTCTCGATATGACATTGATCACCCTATCGTGCCTTGGGGAATCAGGTGTTTGACGGCCGGCTGGGACTCCTTCTTCATGGTTATCCAGCATCTCTTTAGCCTTGTTGGAAAGAAATTCTCATAGGTGTCCCTTCTTGAGCAGCTCGTTGACTTCTATTCTTAAGGATATGCAATCCTCTGTTCTGTGACCATGGCCATTGTGGAAGTCGCACAAGTTGTTTGGATTCCGGCGATGGTCGAGTGACCTCATTTTCTGGGGCCATTTGACTTGGCCTCCCATCTCTTTCAGGACTCCTACCAGTTCTGCGCTTGATATTGACAAGTTGGATACGTCCAGCCAAGTATGTACCGGAGGGAATCTGTTGACGTCTGGCTTACCTAGAGGTTTGTGCCCTTTGGCTCCCTTCTGTCCATCGTCTCCGGTAGGTCTTTGGTAAGGCTTGTCATCTTTGGCCGTCTTCTCGGTCCTCATGACCCGAGATTTATACCTGGCAAGCAGATCTTCTTCCTACTTGATCTGCGCCTAGGCCCGGGAGAGCAGGTCTTCCATCGTTCTACATTGGTACTTGGTGAGCTCCTTATATAGATCTCCATCAGGGAGAAGTCCTCTCTTGAAGGCAGAAATTGTAGTGGCAACACTGCAGTTTGGGATGGTAACTTTCTGATTGTTGAAGTGGTGAAGGTAGCTCCTGAGTGGCTCTGCTTTATGTTGTCTAATCTCGTAAAGGTCATCAGAGGATTTGGGAGTCACTCTGCTGCTAGAAAATTGCTCCACAAACAGATCAGTAAGATGAGCAAAGGGTCTTATGGTTCCGGTTGGAATCGATATGAACCATTGCAAAACGGCACCTGTCAGTCTAGAGCCGAACCCCTTGAACATGGCAGCTTCCTTGTGCTCCTTTTGGATTGCCACAGTAAGCATCTTCTGCTTGTACTGCGCAATCTGATTGTCCGGGTCGGAAGTCCCGTCGTACGGCTTGATGAATGGGAAGGTGAACTTCTTGGGCATGTTGGTGAGGGCAATCTCTTCTGAGAAGGGAGTGTATGCATAAGATCTCAGGGCACTTTTCTTAGAGGAGTTGCGAAACCCGGAAGTCGTTCGATCACCGACTGCATCGCCTCAAATTTTCTAGAGAACATATGCTCCAGTCGTCTGGCCTCGTCAGAGAGTGGGGGCGAGGCCTGCGGCTTGCGGGTCTTCTTTATCCATCAGGTCTTCTTTCTCTTGAGCAAGGTTTTGGTCCTCCTGGGTCCCCGTTGCTGCTGGGTTTCCTCTTTCTCCCAGGTTATTGGTAAGAGGAGTTCCAGAGTTGGCATCTGGGGTACCTGGACCCCGAACCTGTGATTTGTGGCTTGATTCACCGTCAGAGCCGAGTTTGCCTCTATGAGGGTCTTGTTCTCCAGCTCTAGCTGCTGCAGGCGCTGCATGATCTCTTGGAGCGTTTTGGCATGGGCCTTCATCTACTCCCTCAGAGTCTGAAGCTCTGCAGTTGTTGCGTCAGCTCCAGTTGCAGTCTGATCCCTTCGAAGCTGCTCCATCTCTCCTAGTCTCTTTTGAAAAGTCTCTAGTTAGATCGCATCTCCTCGTAGGTGAGCTCTGCTCGTGCTGGTGTGATGTTTTCTGATCATGATTGTCTCCAACCATCATCACGTAGTTTTTTTTGAAAGCTCCCCTCCTTCTAGCGCCAACTGTTATGGGTGATTTTTGTCATTCTTCGTAGCACTACGGAAGCTGGAGGTCGATGAATGTTTAGCAAAGGTTCAAGGATGTTTAAGCTAAGCTTGAAGATCAAATATGGCAAAAGAGTTGCTTGTTTTATTGATACTTTGCTTAGGGTTTTCGTGCGTACACGTTTTGCCCTTGAGATTGGTATTTAGACATGAGTTTCATGATTATCCCTCCAAGAATTGGATATATCATGATTATCTGTAGAATATATGTATCTTTATCTAGAATACATGTTATTATCTACTAATTAAAATAGCGAAAATAGAGGAGAGGTGGTGGTCGGCTGACTTCCGGCTTCCGGTTATGCTTCGTCGTCTGACTTCCGGCTATGGGACGTCGTCTGGCTTCCTGCTTCTGGAACATTCCCTTGCTTTGAGGTCTTACTGTTGTACTTCATCTAAGTCTAGGGAATTCCCATGACCTAAATTACTCCCAATAGTGTGGATGTCAAATTCAACACTTAGAGTTTTGTGGTAATCAAAACAAGGGAGATCGTGGAAAAATCCCGTTTTGAGCTTGAGTGAATTGATCCAAAGATATCCGTATTGATTTTGAATGTGTACAAATGATTCGTGGAATATAACAACATATTACAAAAGATAGGTCATGAGCGTGATGGAGTTTTTTTTTTCTTTTACAATCTTCCAGCGTCCAAAAGGATATCCCTTGGTTTTAGCCTCCTTCCTCTTTAAATAGGCGCCTTCGATCTCTCCTCCATAAACCTATTCCACAGCCTTGCTTCGAGGAGGCTCCATCAACATGGAGTGTATGTTTCGGGGATATTGAGTCTAGGTCGTGGCGTTCGACAGCTAGTTCGATAACGAAGTCGGCGAGAACTTGAGCCTTAGTTGTAGTTTGAGATCTCTATTCTATGTCGTATTCACTGAGCTAGGAGGTTATTACGACGATGGGGTGTGATTGAAAGTAGGGTATGAGCTTTCTAGTCGCGAAGACGACTGCAATGGCTAATTTCTCCATAGCGGGGTATCTTGTCTCGGCATCTATTAGACTTTTACTAGTGTAGTAAACAAGTTTCTATTCATTATCTTCCTCCCTTACTAGCACTCCACTAACTACGAAAGGGGATATGGAAATGTACAAATATAGAGGTTACCCTTCAACTGGTTTAGAAAGTATTGGGAGTTCTGATAAGTAAGCCTTGAGTTGTTTAAAAGCTTATTCGCATTTTTCATCCCAAAGGAATCTCTTGTTGTTTTTTAGAAGAGTTTGTAAAATGGAAGGCACTTGTCGGTGCACCTGGAGATGAATTTATTCAGGGTTGTGATCCTTCTGATCAATCTCTGTACCTCCTTGGCTTTCTTCGGAGACTGCTTCTCCAGGAAGGTAGCTATTTCTTTCGGGTTGGCCTCGATACCACGCTTGGTTACTAGGTATCCTAGGAACTCTCCAAATGGCACTCCGAAGGTGCACTTGGCGGGGTTTAGCTTCATGTCATATTGTTTAGGATATTGAAGCATTCTTTTAGGTGGGTGATATGGTCTTCTTTCTCCAAGGAATTGACTAGCATATCGTCTATATAAAATTCCATGGTTTCCCGAGCTGTCAGGAAAACATCTTGTTTACTAATCTTTGGTAGGTAGCTCTTGCGTTTTTCAAGCCAAAAGGCATGACTTTGTAGCAATAGGTGCCTCATTCAGTTATGAAGGCGGTTTTTTCCTGATCCTCAGGGTCCATCATAATTTGATTGTATCCTGAGAAGGCATCCATAAATGATAGCAGGTGGTTTCCGGCCGTTGCCTCTACCAAGCGGTTGATATGTGGCAACGGAAAGCTATCTTTAGGATACGCCTTGTTTAAGTCGGTGAAATCGATGCAAATCCTCCATTTCCCGTTTTTCTTTTTGACCACGACTTGGTTAGAGAGTCAATCGGGGTGATGAACCTCTCAAATGGAGTCTGCTTCGGTCAGGCGGTTGACTTCATCGTTGACTGGTTGAACCTTCTCATGACCAAGCTTTTGACGCTTTTGTTTGATTGGTTTAAGTGTGGCATCTACATTAAGCTTATGGGTTCTCACGCTTGGGTCAATACCTTTCATATCGTTAGTGGACCATGCGAAGGTCCTGAGATTTTCTTTGAGGAACTCAATGAGCCTCTTTTTGGTTTCGATGTGTAATTCTGACCCAATGGTGATGCGTCGTTAAGGGTGATCGTCATCAATGGAAACTTGCTCAGTGAGGTTCTTTGGGGGACTTCGCATGTTTTGCTGCATCGTTCGGTCCTCCTGTATATGTAATAGCTTGGGCAGATTCTTTAAGGATTTGAAAACCTCCCAAGTAGCGGATTCTTGACACCTTTACGCTACCTTGAATTGTACTTATTCCGTTGGGGTAGGAAATTTTACGCATTTGTGATAAGTCGACACTAGTGCCTTCATTTTATGGATCTAAGGTCTCACTAGGATCGCATGAAATGGAGATGGTCTGTCAATTAGCACCAAATTTATCATCTTCATAACTCCGCTGGCTATGATCGGGAGTTTGATAGTTCCAAGGAGGTAGTTGTTTCTCCAGAGAATCCTACGAGATTAGCCTTCTGACTTGTAATCTCGTAATTGTCTATCCCCATCCCTTTTAGGGCGTTATAGAAAATGAAGTTAACGGAGCTTCCGGTGTCAACCATCAGCTTAGGTACCTCATACCCAGCCACATTAAGTGTGATGACTAAAGCGTCATCATGAGGTTGGTCGAGATCTAATGTCTCGCTTTGTTAGAAGGAAATCTTAGTGTGAGGTTCCTGGGTGGAAGGCTTCGCTCGAGTATTATATTCGGCCTTACGGAGGTGACCTTTAATTGATTTACGGAATCCTGACAGATATCAAAGCCACCAAGGATGTAGTCGACCCTTGAGTTGGAGGGTCGTTGATTCGGGGGCTTTATCGAATAAGGCAGCTATCGTTCCCTCAGGTAGAGGTTTCAGAGAACCGACCCAGAGGATCTTCCCTTCAGGGAATTTCCCAAAGATCATGTCAACTCTTTTCTTGGGAGCCGGGGGTGGTGAACTAATTTCCTTTTCAGGCGACCTTTTCCACTTTGGTGAGGACTCTCTTGAGCCCCTTTTTTTGAAAAGGAGCTGGTTTCTTCAGATTCACGCCTTTTATTTCCCCAGCTGCAAATTTCGCTGCTAGTTGGCATTGAAGGTCCCAACACTCTTCTGTGTAATGGCATTTCCTTTCGTGATAAGAACAAAATTTGTTCTCGTCATAAGCTTTAGTCCAGGGGGCCTTGCTCGTTGTTGCAATAGGTTTGTCATGTTTTGTTTCCTCGACAGCATAGGAGTGCTCACCGTGGGTCTGGTTGTTTCGGGGATTGCCATTCTTGGCTAGACCTTTAGTTTCTTGGGAATCAGCCTTTGGATAGTTCTAGGCTTTCTATGGATTTTATCCATTGTTGCGGTTTCCTCTACCAAGGTGATGAATCAAGATGCCCTGTGTAATTCGTCATCGATTATAAGAGGAGGGTTGACGCTCTGCTTGGATATGAATTTTGATCGATACCAAAGTCTACTTCAGAGGGCTTCGTTAGCTACATGGTGGTTAGGGTTTGAGAGTTCGGTTCTAACCGCTCTGAATTTATCTATTTAAACTCGGAGCGTGTCTCCTACCCGTTGTCTGAACTTCTAGAGATCTGCTTCAGAAGCGTATTTTCGGATATGGGTCGAGTATTGCATTATGAAAGCATTGGTTAGTTGATCAAAGCTATTTATCGAGTTTGGTTAAAGATCTGAGAACCATTCGAGGGTTGTTCCTATTAGATTCTCGGCGAAGGTTTGACAATAGCCTGCTTCGCTCACTTCACGAGTAAAGTGAGCTTTAACGATAGCTAGTCTAAAGGCTCTTAGGTGAGCTTTAGAATACGAGGTACCTTCGTATTCGGGAATTCGAATTTTTCTTGTATCTCTGATTTAAGAATTCGCGATCCTACTGGTGAATGGGGTGCCTCGGGTTTCCTCAATTATACTCTCAATTTCGGGAGCTGAACTCATGGCCTTATGTACATGAGCATTCAACTTTTGAAGAGCCGCATGAGTCCTTTCCATGTACCTCTATTTAGCATCGAGTCCATCTAGCTGGAGGGCGATTGAGTCACTGACAGGTACCCGACCAGGTAGGTGTCGCGGGAATCAGACTTGATCATTTCCCCTGGTGGCAGGGGGTTTGAGTCTTTCTCGGGTTCCTGGGTTGTCTTGCTGATCGTGACCAGCTAGGAGGCTCGGGTAGGCTATGGTTATAGCTTCCAACCATCCTTGAGCCTCCTAGTCAAGGGATTGGTCTCGAACCTGGTGGACAGAGGCTGAGGCTCGACCACCAGGCAGGATCGAGGTGTTTCCTACAGATTTGAGTATAGGCGGCGGTGGAGGCAGATGGCGACTCTACTCAGGTGCTTGTAGAGGGACCTAGGTAGGCATCAAACTTGTGTTAGCGACATTATTCCCCACTCCAGCGATAGCTAGTGGATTGAATGTCAGAGCCTTCCTCGTAACGGGTGTCTCGAAAGAAGGTCCCTAACCTTCGAGTATTGCATTGTCAGGGGAAAATTCCAGGCGAACTCGGGGAAAAGAGGGGTCTATTTAGGTCTCAAAACGTAACTTTGGAGCCTAGACGTTGTGGAGGTTTAGACGATTGGGCCAGAAATCTCGTCTCATGCTCGATTTGCTGTTGCAGAGACACCAACTAGTGAACCAAGCGTTCATTCTCTTCGGTTCGATTTACCAGTTGTAGCATAATCTGACGAATCTCAGAAAGCTGACCCGACACCTGACTTATAGCTGGTGCCAGAGGCAGAGATTCAGCAGGGATTTGTTGTTCAGGTTCTCCGAGGGCTAGAAGCCTTGGGTCAAAGTCACTAGAGAGCCTGTGAAAGGCTATTCCTGCATTGACAGGGTCGGATTAAATCTCTGCCAAAGACTGAGGTTCATTATGGGGATCGGGGCGACGAGGCTCTCTGATTGGGAGAGCAGAGCCTCCGTGATTCAGTGAGCTAGGGCTCAGTGTTAGTGACGATAATTTAGGCTTATTCGAGTCTCGATTGATTGGATCTATCTCTAAGCTAGCGAAGTGAGAGATTCAAATGTCTCGATGTCCCCACACACGGCGCCAAAAATGTGGATGTCAAATCCAACACTTAGAGTTTTGTGGTAATCAAAACGAGGGAAATCGTGGGAAGAATCCTGTTTTGAGCTTGAGAGAATTGACCCAAAGATAATCGTATTGATTTTGAATGTGTGCAAATGATTCGTGGAATATAACAACAGATTACAAAAGATAGATCATGAGCGTGATGGAGTTTTTGTATTTCTTTTACTATCTTCCAGCGTCCAAAAAGATATTCCTTGGGTTTAGCCTCCTTCCTCCTTAAATAGGCGCCTACGATCCCTCTTCCATCTCAATTGTTGGGAGTAATTTAGGTTATGGGAATTCTCCAGACTTAGATGGAGTACAGCAGTAAGACCTCAAAGTAGGGGAATGCCCAGAAGCAGAAAGCCAGACGGCGTCCTATAGCCAGAAGCCGGAAGTCAAACGACCAAGCATAGCCGGAAGTTGGAAGCCAGCCGACCACCGCCTCTCCTTTATTTTCGCTATTCCAACTAGTAGATAATGACGTGTATTTTAGATAAATATGCATATATTCTACAGATAATCATGATATATCCAATTCTTGGAGGGATAATCATGAAACTCATGTATAAATACCAAGGTAAAAGGAAAAACGTGCACGCATGAAAAACCTAAGCAAAGAATCAATACAATAAGCAACTTTTCTTCCATCTCTTGATCTTAAAGCTTAGCTCAAACATCCTAAATCATTTTCTAAACATTCATCGACCTCTAACTTCTGTAGTGCTACAAAGAACGACCAAAATCACCGATAACAGTTGGCGCTAGAGAGAGGGGAACTTTCAAGAACCACTACGTGACGATGGTTGGAGACAATCATGAATCAGCAGACATCACACCAGCACGAGCAGAGCTCACTTACGATGAGATGCGAGCTCAACTAGAGACTTTGCAAAAGAGACTAGGATAGATAGAGCAGCGTTGAAGAGATTAGACTCCAACTGGATCTGACGCAGTTGCTGCAGAGCTTCAGACCTTGAGGTAGCAAATGGAGGCTCATGCCTAAACGCTCCAAGAGAATACGTAGTGCCTACAACAACTAGAGTTGGAAAACGAGACCCTCAGAGAGGCAAACTCGGCTCTGACGACGAATCAAGCCACAAATCACAGTTTCAGGGTCCAGGTACGCCGGATGCCAACTCTGGAAAATCCTCGTGCCAATAACCTGGCAGAGGGAGAAAACCCAGCAGCAGCGGGGACCCAAAATGATCGAAACCTTGCTCAAGAGCAAGAAGACCTGATGGATACAGAAGAGCCACAAGCCGCAGGCCTCGCTCCACTCTCTGATGAAGCCTGACGACTGGAGCAGATGTTCTCTAGCAAATTTGAGGAGATGCAGTCGGTGATCGAGCAACTTCCGGGTTTCTCACCTCTCCTGAGGAAAAGTTCCCAGAGCTCCTACGCGGACACTCCCTTCTCAGAGGAGATCGCCCTCACCGATATGCCCAAGAAGTTTACCTTCCCATTCGTCAGGCCGTACGACGGGACTTTTGACCCGGACAATCACATTGCGCAGTACAAGCAGAAGATGCTTACTATGGCAATCAAAAAGGAGCATAAGAAAGCCGCCATGTGCAAGGGGCTCGGATCTAGCCTGACAAGGGCCGCCTTGAAATGGTTCATATCAATTCCAACTGGAACCATAAGATCCTTTGCTCATCTGACTTATCTGTTTGTGGAGCAATTTACCAGCAGTAGAGTGACTCCCAAGTCCTCTGATAACCTTTATGAGATCAGGCAGCATAAGGTACAACCACGCAGGAGTTACCTTCACCACTTCAACAATCAAAAAGTTACCATCCCGAACTGCAGTGTAGCTACCGTGATTTCTGCCTTTAAGAGGGGACTCCTGCCTGATGATGACCTATACAAGGAGCTCACCAAGTATCAATGCAGAACGATGAAGGATGTGCTCTCCAGGGCCCAGGCGCAGATCAAGTGAGAAGAAGACCTGCTTGCTAAGAAAGAATCTCGGGTCATGAGGACCGAGAAGACGACAAGCGATGTCAAGCCCTACCAAAGACCTACTAGAGACGATGGACAGAAGGGATCCAAAGGGCACAAACCTCTGGGTAAGCGAGACGTCAATAGATTCCCACCGGTCCATACCTGGCCGGACGTATCCAACCTGTTAATATCGAGCGTGGAGCTAGTAGGAGTCTTGGAAGAGATGGGAGGCCAAGTCAAATGGCCCCAGAAGATGAGATCACCTGAGAACCGCCGGAATCCAAACAAGTGGTGCGACTTCCACAATGACCACGGTCATAGAACAGAGGATTGTATATCCTTAAGAATAGAAGTCAACGAGCTGCTCAAGAAGGGATACCTACGAGAATTCCTTTCCTACAAGGCTAAGGAGATGCTGGGTAATCAGGAAGAAGGAGTCCCAGCCGGCCGTAAAGCACCTAATTCCCCAAGGCACGATAGGGTGATCAATGTCATATCTGGTGGTTTAGAGATAAGTGGCATCACACATGTCGTTGCCAAGAAAAGCACAAGGCTTGCTAAAAACAATCATAGCACCCTGGAAGTCAAGCGCCAAAACCTCAGCCAGGAAGTCATAAGTTTCGCGACTGGGGAACAAAATGGAATCCTGACTCCACATCATGACGCATTAGTTGTTTCCTTGTTGGTGGCGAATTGTTTGGTGAAGAGAGTACTCATCGACAATGGAAGCTCTACAAAAGTACTTTTCCTGGGAGCATACACAAACCTGGGTCTGACCTAGGAAGCCTTGATCAAGAGGACCACGCCGCTAGTAGAGTTTAGTGGGGAAGTCAAGCAGACCATTGGAGAAATAGCACTTCTGGTGTGCGCCGAAGGAATCAACTTATCCACTAAGTTTTCTGTCATAGATTGTCCCTCCGCCTATAGCATGATCATGGGCACACCCTGGATACACGAGATGAGAGCAGTGCCATCAACCTTGCACTAAGTACTCAAGTTTCCAACCCCATGGGTAATTAAAGAGATTAAGGGTGAGCAAGAAAACGCCCGATCATGTTACCTGACCACCTTGAAGGGAAAGACGGCTCCGTTTTAGCAATTACAGAAGCCACTTCCCGCATTGCATACTGAAGAGCCGGAAGTGGAACAGCTGGACGACATCCCTCTGGTACCCGGAGAACAAGGCAGAAACCTCAGAATAGGGCAAGATTACAGGAAGGCATACGCCAAAGGCTGATAGACTTTCTAAGATCCAACGCAGACTACTTCGCCTGGTCCCACGTGGATATGCCTGGAATAAACCTAGAAGTCATAGTCCACAAGATGCAAGTGGATCCCTCATACCCGGAGGTCAAGGAAAAAAGGAGGAAGTTCGTGCTTGAACGAGACAAAATCATCAACGATGAAGTCAAGAACCTCCTGGCGGCTGGGTTTATTAGAGAGGTCGACTACCCAAATTGGCTAGCAAACGTCGTTGTGGTCCGGAAGAAAAATGGCAAATGGCGGGTCTGCATAGACTTCACGGATCTAAACAAATCTTGCCCCAAGGACCCTTTTCAACTGCCTGACATAGATAAGTTGGTCGATGCCACAGCTGGACACCAGCTAATGAGCTTCATGGATGCCTTTTCCGAGTACAATCAAAAACTTCTGCACCCGGACGACCAGGAAAAGACATCCTTCATGACTTCTCACGGAATCTATTGCTATAAGGTAATGCCTTTTGGGTTGAAGAATGCAAGATCCACTTATCAGAGGCTAGTCAACATGATGTTCGCAAACCAAATTGGCCAGACCAAGGAAGTCTATATAGACGACATGCTGGTCAAGTCCTTACACGCGGAAGACCACATAGCCCACCTGCAGCAAGCCTTCTCTACCTTGAGGAAGTATAACATGAAGCTCAACCCCTCTAAATGCTCATTCGGAGTAAGCTCCGGAAAATTTTTGGGGTACATAGTCACATACAGGGGCATTGAAGCGAACCCGGAGCAAATAAAGGCGATCCAAGTGATCCTTTTGCCTAAGACACCACGAGACGTCCAGAAGCTCACTGGAAGAATGATGGCCTTGAGCAGATTCATATCCAGGCTATCCGACAAGTCCCATGCATTCTTTGAAGCCTTTAAGTTCACAAGGAAATTTGAATGGAATCAAGAGGCCGAAGACGCCCTATTCAGACTCAAGGAATATCTCACAATGCCACCTCTTCTCTCCAAACCCCAAGACGGAGAGCCTCTGCTCCTGTACCTGGCCGTCTCAGAGCACGCCGTGAGTGTCGTCTTGGTCAGAGAAGAAGAAAGTAAGCAACATCCGGTGTACTACGTGAGTAAATCTCTTCTGGACACTAAGACCTGCTATTGCCACCTAGAGAAACTGGTTCTCGCCTTGGTCATCTCGACCAGGAAGG
>OVAN01007997.1:0-18819 GCA_900406275.1 Anastatica hierochuntica | reverse complement strand
TATACTGCAAATTGTGCACCCGGTATTCTGTGTGGATTTCGGATCCAACAACATCCATTTTCGACCACAAAAAATCTTCTTCTTACACTCCTCTTCCATGTTCTTCACCGGTTTGCACCACACAAACCCAAGACTTACCGGTTCCCGCCACGTGTGATGCAGAGATTAGTCTCTGCCATGTGGTTGTCTCCTATGTTTCCTCCATGGAGGGGAACCTCGGTCAAGAGACGTTTGGGGTTGGTTCGTTGACCAGACCCCAAACGTCATTTGGGTGCATGGACGTGAGCTCTAGCACATCACCAGAAGAAGACGCTAAAACCACCGGTTTAATGGGAATGAACCGGGGCCGGTTATCGTTTGTTAACCAGATGGGTTTATCAAAATTCTCTTATTGTATCTCCGGTTCCGACTCTACCGGCATCTTGGTTCTTGGTGACGCGACTTTCCCTTCCCTTCCACCTCTTCGGTACACACCAATGGTAACCAAAATGGACCGGTTACCTTATTGGGATCGGTTCGCGTACACCGTCCAATTTGAAGGAATCCGGATCGGGTCGAAATTACTATCCATCCCTAGCTCCGAGTTCGTTCCCGAACCCAATGGAGCCGGTCAAACAATTTTGGATTCCGGAACACAATTTACTTTCCTTCTAGCTCCGGTTTACAACATTTTAAAAACCGAGTTCACCAAGCAAACCAAGTCGATTCTTAACGTTGACCCGAGTTACGTGTTCCAAACCGCATTGGATCTTTGTTTCCGGGTTGGGTCAACTCAGCTTGATTATTCGAAACTTCCTACAGTGACCTTGATGTTTACAGGCGCAGAGCTGACCGTGTCGGGCCCAAAGCTGTTGTATCCGGTACCCGAATCCGGACCCAAACAGAAGTATTATTTCACATTCGGAAACTCGGAACTCGAGGGAATTGAAACGTTTATAATTGGGAATCATCATCAACAAAACATGTGGATGGAGTATGATCTTGCTCAGACAAAGGTTGGGTTTGGTAATGACGTCAAATGTGATCAAGCCAGTCAACTTCTTGGATCGGGTCTTTGATAATTTCTTTTGTAATAACGGTGAAGAACTAGTCCGGGATCTTGCCGTGGTTTTTGATATTAAGAAAAGTTAATACCTAACCATAAATACATTGTTTAGGTAGCACATAATCTTTGTCGGAGGTGCGCTTCCCGCTTCCAAATTAATCGCAAACTCTCAAAATCTTCTGGATGCTTGCTTCCATGACCATTTTATAAAACCTATCACGGAAACTTGTTAGAAACTTGCACGTTTATTTTGGAAGCTTGTGATTCAATTTTAAGAATTCCCTTTCGTATATAGTTTACCAAAAAATTTTATTTTTAAAAACACATTTAAAACTAATTTTGTAAGTTAGCATTTATAGATAATCATCTTCTATTTATAAAAACTATTATTTTGATTTTTTTTTTAATCTATACTGCTAATGTTTACAAATAAAGTATAAAGGGAAAATGAGAAAAATGGGACACTCTCAAATTGGATTTGTCCTTTAGGATTTTGAGTCATATTTTTGTTACACTAGGATTTTATTTTTGTTAAATCCCATTTTGCCCCTAGAATTAAGAAATTATGATTTAATTAAAATGTTTTTCTATTTATTTTCTTTAAAAAAATAAGAAAATAAAACAAAAACAGGTCGTTGCCCCTTAGACCACTTGACCATCCTGACATGTTGTTTGCAATTCAACAAGTGTACAATCAACTACAAACTACAACTTTGGATTCACCATAAGCAGACACTAAAATTGCTTGAGAAACACAAGTTTTGAAAATTTTAATCATCTTGAAAATCTTTTTGTTATACAGAGGCATAAGGGAGAAGATAAAGGCTACTTTTATCCCTTAACGATCAACAAGGACATAGAGCCATAAAAAAAAGTTCCAAGTATCAACCAGGGGGAAATTTCCAAGATCATTAACAAAAACCAAAAAAACTTTCAACCTAAAAACTGCACGAAACAAGTAACATAAGTAAAACATCTAACACATAACTTTGTTCCCACTTCACAACACCCTTTAGAACTATCGACGAACAAACCCTTTTCTGTTGTAGAACCATGTTAAAAAGATGATGAAAAATCCAAACGAAGGAGACGATGAAGTTGAAAAAAAGTCGATATTTTTGATGCAAAAAAACGACATATCGTGTATTTTAGTTTTATTAAAGATATTCTTAGATTTAGGTATATTTAAGATAGATTTAAGAAACACAATTATTACAACATGAAAATTTCATTTTTTCGTTATTTATGTCTAATACGTTTTCTAGATCGGGTAGAACAATGTATAGTGGATAGAAAAACTAATCTGCATAACGCGTCACATTTGGTAATAGCCAGAATACGTATTCCAGCGTTAGGTAGATCAAAGAGTAATCAGTAGAATATATATTCTAGCGTTTGGTAGACCAAAGATATATGGCTAGAATACCATCAAACGTGTTCTACCGAAATTAGAAATATAAGAAACTTTTGTTTACGTTATATACCAAAGTTAGATCAATGTACAACACTTAGTATATGATTTCTAACCTAAATAGATGGCCAGAATGAGTATTCTGTGCTTAGCTAGTATATTAAATAAAATATTATTTACCTATTTATTTTTTATGAAAAAATACATAAGTAGTCTTACTTATGTTTTTAATAGTTTACATATTTTTAAAAATTTTTAAAATTTAAATTACTATTTTTTTTCATTTTGTAGGGGTATGAGATGTCAAAAAAAACCAGAATTGTCGAAAATCCTATTTGGACAAATCCAAGTTGAAAGTGTCCCATTTCTCTAATTCTCCCAAGTATAAATCATATATGAGATATAAAAAATGAAAGTTGATTTAGATTAGTCTTGAAACTTTAGATTTGATGAATTTACCTAAATGGTTTAAAGCTTGAGACGATTTATTGTGAAATTTTTTAAAAAAATATAGAATGGTGAATAAAAAATTTGATCTTGAAATATAAAAATTGAGTTATTAAAATTTATTTTTCCTCAATCGAAGTTATAAATGGGTGATTTGTGGTGAAATGGATGGTTTTCTCCTTCTCTCTGATTCTCCACGGCATCGCGTGGGGAAGTTCTCGTCCCGAAAGCAGGGCTAGCCCTTGGCCATGCCGTACGAAACATTTGTTTTAAGCCTCCAAAATTTTTTAAAACTAATATGTATAGGTCGATTGGCCCCCAAACCGAATAAAAAAATTTTACATATAGAATTCGGCGCCCAACAATGTATAAGTTTATAGCCCCACGAATCTCAGGGACGGCCCTGCCCGAAAGTGGTTGGCCGGAAGTGGTGGACTTCGGTTGAGGTACATATTAGGATCTTTCTTACCAGCATCAACTTGAGATCCCTTGGTCTCTCGGGCGAAAATGTACTAATCTTTTTTTTTGTTAAAGGAAAATGTACTAATCTTTTTGCGGATTGAAGATGCATCCGCCATCAATACCCGTCTTCTTAGATGATCTTCAGAGTGCGGTGATAGTTTCAACCTAACTAGCTAAGAAATAGAAACCTAAACAGACTTGGTAACTACACCTAAGCCTCATGAGGTATGTCTTTATCGCAATAGATTTCTTTCCTTATTTGCTAAAAATTGGCATTAAACACTCACACACATACATGCATGCAAATTATAAATATAAGGATGAATAACCTCACAACAAATTATACGATTGAAGAAACAATAACTAATAAGATGCCTTCTTCATCATTGAGTCTTCTCCAAATCACATTTTGGCTTCTAATGATTTCTCCTTTCGCTTTCTCTAGAATCTTTCCTATGAACCAAACACTTATAATTTTACCTCTCACCACTCAAAATCTCCATAACTTTTCTTTACCAACATCCTTTCAACGACGTCGTTTCTCTTCTTATCCACCCATCAAGACTCCTATCACATACGACGATGTTATACTCACCATCCACCTCACCGCCGGTTCTCCTCCACAGTCCATATCAATGCTTCTTGACACCGGAAGTGAACTCTCATGGCTCCACTGCAAACAATCCTCAACCTTAACCTCCATTTTCGACCACGCCAAATCTTCTTCTTACACTCCTTTACCATGTTCTTCACCCATTTGCACCACCCAAAACCAAGACTTAAACTTACCCGCCACCCTGTGTGACTCAAAGGCTGGAGACATCTGCTACGCAGCTGTCTCCTACAATGATGGTTCCTCCTTTGAAGGGAACCTCGCTCAAGAGACGTTTGGGATCGGATCGTCAACCATACCCCAAACGTCATTTGGGTGCATGGACGTAAGCTCTAGCACATCACCAGACGATACTGCTACCGGTTTAATGGGAATGAACCAAGGCCGATTATCGTTTGTTAACCAGATGGGTTTATCGAAATTTTCATATTGTATCTCCAGTTCTGACTCTACCGGTGTTTTGGTTTTCGGTGACGCGAGTGTCCCTTCGCTTCCGTCTCTGCAGTACACCCCTATGGTAACCAAAATGGGCCCTTTACCTTATTGGGACCGGTTCGCATACACGGTTCAACTTGAAGGCATTCAAGTCGGGTCAAAAGTACTACCCATACCTAGCTCCGAGTTCGTTCCGAACAGTCATGGAGCCGGTCAGACGGTATTCGATTCCGGTACAACGTTTACTTTCATGCGTGATTCGGTTTACAACGTTTTAAAAACCGAGTTCACGGAGCAAACCAAATCGATTCTCACCATCGACCCGAATCCCGTGTATGCTGCATTGGATCTTTGTTTTCGAGTTGGGTCGACTCAACTTGATTATTCGAAACTACCTACGGTGACTTTGATGTTTACAGGCGCAGAGCTCACTGTGTCGGGTCAACAACTGTTATTCCTAGTACCCATATCCGGAGTCGGACCCAATCTCAAGTATTGTTTCACATTCGGGAACTCGAAACTCGCAGGAATCAAAACGGTTATAATTGGGAATCATCATCAACAAAACGTGCGGATGGAGTATGATCTTGCTCAGAAAAAGGTTGGTTTTGCTAATAACGTCAAATGTAATCAAGTCGGTCATCTTCTTGGATCGCAACTTTGAAATTGTATCTGTAATAACCGTAAAATATTAGTTGGGTTCTTGCCGTGATTTATGAATAATATAGTGAAAATAAGATGGTATTTAATTAGCTTTTCTTCTAAATTAACTACCTTTGAAATTTGTTTCCTCGCCTGTTTAGTTTTCGGAAAAGCTAGGTTTATGTCAGTTTGTCCAGTTGTAGTTTGTGTAATACTGAGTTTTTTTTTCCGGCAAGCCGAACTACAACGGACCGACCCGGTAGCCCTAACCATATACCGAGAATTTTTGTCATCACATCCGAGGATGTCCGGATCACAACGGAATGATCCGGTAGCCAGTCTCTTATACAGGGCTACTCGCACAAACGCGAGACCAGAGGTTCGAACCAACGAGTCCTGGATTTAGTGAGAATGCCTCTGACCACCGGGCTATCAGAGCTTTCGTGTAATACAGGTTTTAAATCAATGAAATCTAACTAGATGATTTTTATGAAAAAGAATATTTATAGAACGGAAGAAATGCCTTTTAAATCCCCCAACTTTCAAATTTTGGCCAAAAAAATCCTCAACTTTCATTTAAGCCATTTTAATCCTCAATTTTTAAAATTTGGCCATTTAAATGTCAAACTTTCGTTGACCAGGCCAAAAAGAACTCGACGAAAGTCAACCGTTAACTATATTTAACATCCGTTATATTCAAAACGACGTCGTTTTGAAAACACTCAAAACGACGTCGTTTTGAGTCAGATCGAAAATAAAAACCATAATTTCTCCAACAAGGTTCGAACCCCCCACCTCACACACACTACACACATGCATTACCAGCTTAGTTAGTTAACAAATTACTTTAATAATTTAATAAATTAGCTTGTTTAATAAATTAGTTTGATCAATAAATTAATTTATTAATTAAATAAATTAATAGATTAATTTTGAAATTCAGTAGTTTTAATTAAATTAATTTGAAATTACAAAAATTGAAATTAGACCGAGTGTTTTTATGGCATAAATTATGGATTTTATTTTCGATCTGACTCGAGTGTTTTCAAAACGACGTCGATTTGAATTTAACCGATGTTAAATATAGTTAACGGTTGACTTTCATCGGGTTCTTTTTGGCCTGGTCAACGAAAGTTTGGGGTTTAAATGACCAAATTTTAAAAGTTGAGGATTAAAATGGTTTAAGTGAAAGTTGAGGATTTTTTTGGCCAAAATTTGAAAGTTGGGGATTTAAAAGGCATTTTTCCCTTTCTAGAACTTTACAATACTTATTAACAGATGACTCCAAAACGGTGCCGTTTGTAGGTAAGTGCATCACACTAAACCATATCATCAAAATTAATGGCGGTAGATGAAGACAAAAAGAAGAAAAGAAAATTCTCCAAAGGAAAATAGCTAGAGCCTAGAGTCGACTCCGTACGGCGGCGATTCCGTGACTCCGTCGTCGTTCCCCGCCGATGCTACTTTTCATTTCCAGAGTAACCTACGACTCTGTTCCGTAGATTTCTCCACCTCCAGGTCAATTTCTCTTCTCCGATCTCTCTCTCATCGATACTTTTGATCGACGAACTCTATTGTGTTACCTCCATTTCGATTTCTATGACTCTGTGAAAGATTCATGATCGTTATAGAGTTAATGCATCTCCTTTTGTTTCTGTGATCGATATAAAGTTTTTTCGAGTTCTCATTTCGCTAGGGTTTTTTGAAATTGATTTGATGGGAGCATATAGATTCGATGATAATTTGGTATCATTTGATGTCTGCATTTGTATTGCTTGATCAATAGAATAATTTGTTTCAGCTAATTTGTTTGCAGGTCGTCTCTTTGTGTGCATTTGGGAAAGATGAGTTTCGTTTTCCGGGGAAATCGAGGAGATTTAGAAAGCGGATTCTCGGGGTTTATACCCGAAAGACGAGCTATGGTATGCTATTGCTTCCTTCTTGAAAATTTCTCAAATGCAGGAAACATTAAGATTGAGTTTTGTTCGAAATTTACACTACAGCGTGTTCATGGAGCTCGACCAGTTAATTCGAATTCCCTCGCGTTTCTGGTTACAGGTAAATTAACTTCTTTTGCTAACTCTTTCTGCATCCTTTTATATGAGTTCTGATGCATTTCTTGTTTGATTTGTGTATTGTAGTTCTTTTACTGTTTATGATTCTCAATTCGCATCAAATGCCTCCAAATTTCCTGGTATGTCGTTTACATGAAAAGCCGTTTTCTTTTTCAGTTAGTTTTTTTAGGTTATAAGTTTGAGATTCCACAAATTTGTAGCTGTGGCTTGTGCTTGGGGTGTTTTTGATGGCAACGACCCTTAGAATGTATGCGACTTGCCAGCAATTACAAGCTCAGGCACAGGCTCATGCTGCTGCAGCAAGTGGGCTATTCAGTCATACTGAGCTGAGGTTACATGTGCCTCCCTCCATTGGTCTTGCGACTAGAGGGCGTCTTCAAGGACTTAGGCTCCAGCTGGCTCTTCTTGATCGGGAGTTTGATGACTTGGGTTGGTTAAATTTTGGTTTCTTGTAAAAGTTTGGAATGTTGATATGCCGTTAGCATCTGCTTCTCCTTTTTTTTTTCTCATTCCAGTTTAATAGTCTTCTCTTTAGCGTTGATTTCTGAGGCAAAGATTGTTCTACTGCAGATTATGAAACCCTACGAGCACTTGATTCTGATAATGTTGCCTCAAATTCTATGAGTGAGGAAGAGATAAATGCACTTCCGGTACACAAGTATAAGGTGTTGGATCCTGAAAAGTGAGTTAATTTTGCACCTTTTTTTTTCTCTTTGAACAGTGTTAATTGTCTTCAAAAAGTGAGAATTTAGAAAACAAGGAAAATAGTTACTCTTATAGTTAGGAAGCTGTGGTATAACAACTCTTATATACCTTTAAAGTTAGGTTTTATTGGTTACTCTATAAATGTCGAAAAGAATTATCTCATTCACTCTGTCGATATCTATTTCAGTTTGATGTTTGCCCATGAGGTTTCACAAATAATCCGAAATGAGTATGAAATTGTTATTCATGGTTTTGGCTTGTGTTGGTTTTGTTGACAGTGGTTGCTCTTTGGCAAAGCATGCATCGACCTCATCCTCAGCTGAGGTATTCCACATTCTTATTTTTCTTGAAATGGTCAAATGTCAATAAAATTTTCTTGCTAAGAGGCTGGAAAAATCTTTACTTCCCATGGTGTTTTCGTTGTTCAAAGCAGAAGCAGCAAGATTCTGTCAGTGCAAGTAACAAAGGAACAGAAGACGAACTCACTTGTAGTGTTTGCCTCGAACAAGTTAGCGTAGGCGAAATTGTTCGCACCTTACCTTGCTTGCATCAGGTTTCTATATATAACTCTTGTATAGATAAAGATCCTCTGCTAGTGCATATTATTGTCACGCGGCTCTAATACTTAATATCGGTTTTGCTCAGTTTCATGCTGGCTGTATCGATCCATGGCTTAGACAGCAAGGAACATGTCCTGTCTGTAAATTCAAAGCTCATTCGGGATGGCCCGAGCGAGATGAGATCGATGATGAAGATGATGCCTCGGACATGGTTTGAAAGTTTGGTTTCCGGATGCTTGTTATGTTGTTAATGTGGTGTGAATCGAATATCAGCTACATATAGACCGCGAAACATAGTCATGTTAATGGTCAATGGTGATATGATGATGAGTTTACATAACTGTTTTGATTAAGTTCTCAAGCTAAATGATGAAATGGTACATATGGGAGATAGATAGAGTTTTGGGTTTGTTTTGACTTATTTAGATTTGCCTTTGCCTTTTCCTTTGCCTTGACCTTTCTTAGCTTCAAGCTTAGCTTGAATCCTAGCAGCTGCAGCAGCTTTTGCTTCTTCTCTCTTTTTCTTCTCATCCTCTTTAGCAGCTGCCGCGATCTCTCTCTGTTTCTTCAGATCTCTGCAACCAAAAACATAAGCAAAGCAAACGCCTAAATCGGAAGTTAGGTATAAGTGTTACTATGCTTACTCAAGTCTAGCTCTCTCCTCAGAAACACTTCCAACACTAGCACCTTTCCTCGGTCTACACGCAACCAATTCCACTTCGAAAATCAAAGTTGCACTGCGATTTACGGTTTACACCAAAACTATCACTCACAAACACAAAATAAAGATGAAAGAAGTGTGGATTGTGGAACATAAACATACTCAGGTGGAATGTCCGGAGGAGAGCCTGCGCTTCCGTAAGCATATTCAGGCTTACATGTGAGTTTCGCAACTTCTCCAACCTAAAACAAAGATTAGCAAATCAGTTGTCTATAACTCTGAAAAGTTCAAACTGAGATTATAGAAGAAAGACTCAAAAGATTAAACAACCTTCATGGTTTTAAGAGCAATGTCCCACGAGCGGATAACACTGCCAGATCCTAACTCAAAGGAGAAAACCAGATTGTCTTCGCGTGTAGTATCAAAAACCTTCCCGTCTTCCGCCAATATACCCTCATAGTGAACTACGATAAATCAAGTACGGTCATGGTACCCTCAAATCCAACCAAAGAAACCGACGAAAAGTTAGTTCACTACTCTCGATTCTTACGAACATACCATCGACAAGAGGAAGATCATCAGATGGCGAAATAGCATCAGGTTTAGCTCTCCTCACAACCTCTTTCAAAACACCACCATCTCCACTCAAATCAATCACATCACCCATAGCTTTCAAAGATTCAAAGAAACCTACTTCATTCACCAAAGACAATAAGCATCACAATCACTGAATCATTACCAGATCAGAGCAATTCTGAATAAAATTTCATCAAACCTCTCGAAACAAAACAAGCTAACACAATCTGCTAATCAGATATACACAAAATAGTGACGAATCGTAACTAAAAATCTAATTCTATCGATTCGATTTTGAACCCTGATGAACTTTAGAGAGAGCTTTGATTTTAACGGAAGAAGAAGAAGAAGAAGCAAAAACAACATTCCTGAGCAAAGATCATCATCGAGCTCACCGGGGTTCAAGGGAAGATGAAAGTGACTGATCGGATACGACGGAAGAAGCGACTGAGAAGCGACGGAGTTATAGCCGGAAAGAGATCGGTGGCCATAGACTGTTGTTGTCCCAAAAATGAGAGTCGTATCCGTCTCTTGCTTTCAACGGAATTGATTAAAAGGGGATGCTTCCGAATGCCACGTGTTGATCTTTGGGCCTCTTAACGAATTCATATTCGTTTGGCCCATTTAAGTTTTCAAGATGTAATATTATTAGTCCAAGATGAAATAAGTCCATGTAAAATGTTTTAAAAAATACATTAATTATTGGAGACTGCTTTTAAAGTGTTGCAGACAGAGTTGTTTGCGGTGGTTTTATGTGTTACGGGTAAAATTTGTCCACGGAGAATGTTGTGCATCCAAAGTCCTTAATTAGGTATGTGCGTTTGGATATTCGGATCGGACAGTTCGAGTTTCGGATAGTTCGGGTAGAGGGGTTTAGGAACCATATAGAAACCGAACATAATTCGATTCTGTTCCAGTGCGGATAGTCCTCGGTCCGGATCAATTGGAGTAGTTAAAAGAAGAACTAGAAAATATCCACAGGTACTTCGGATATTTTTGAATATTTTTTCGAGTGTTTCGGATATTTAGGATTTTTTTGGTATTTTCAGATATTTTGGTTTGGGTAGTTATTATAATTTTCGGATAATACAAGTATTTTTAGATATTTGAATAAAAATAATTAATATTTATAGGTATATATTTGTTTTTTGGCTATATTCCCCGAAAAATTCTGGCTCGGTTCTTGAGACTTAGGATCCGTTCGGGTATTTCAAATTTTCGGTTCGATTTCGAATTCAGGTCTTCGGGTCGGTTCGGTTTGAGTTTGTAAAATTGTTGAATCTATTGGTCATCATCTCTGATATAATTAAAATTAAAATATAAATGAATTTGTATCTTTCGATAAATGTTTATTAAAAAAAAATTAATTCGATTCTTTTGATGGCATAATTAATTGTGAAACAAAAGGACTGTGATTTTTGTGTGTTTTCCCGTTATTAATGGAATTAACGGATTAATGATATAGTATATCATAACAATTGATGTTAAGAGGTTGTAAAATTCATCTGAACAAAAAAAAAGAGGTTGTAAAATTTAAAAAAAAAAGTTAATCGAAAATTTATAAATTTACTAAATTGTTATTAGTTCACTGTTATGGAAAAAAATGTTTAACATACTAAAGTACATCATTTATAACAAAATATGAATCATTTTTAATATGTGTGAAAAACCTAAAGTATCAATTTTTCAAAAACGAATGGAGTATTCGACAGTTTTTTACTTAATGACTACCCATTAATCGTAATAATTAACAATCAAAATCTTCAGCAATCATATTTTAGTACGGTAAAAGGAAAATTTTTGTTGTTTGTTAACGATCATCAAACGAATAGCAATAACAACAATCATGGTCGGCCCTGAGAATCACATATTTAATAAAGACCGCAATCAAGAGAAAAAATATGGACCAACTTTGTAGATGTTTTTTTTAAAATGGACCGTTTTTCTAAAGCTAATTTTTTCGTAAAATCGAAGGCCGGAAACACATGCTTACTTCGTTTTGGTCTCATCAGGTCCGCCTCTGTAATAATTGATGATAATCACTAATAGTAATCGATATAGTTAATGGCATACCAATATGGTTTACATCTCTTTTTTTGCCTTTAGGATAAAACTCATTTTCATACTTTAGGAAAAAGATGAAAAAAACAGTTATAAATTTTTTATTTTCCAATAATTACATGTGAACTTAATAGCACAAAAGATTCCACAAAAGTGAAAACAATAGTGAAAGTCAAACTCCGCATGGTTTTCAAGAAAAGATATATGCAAGAATCCAAATCAAGCATGCTAATAATGAACAATCAATAGTATTTTAATAAATCATTTAACAAAGATCCCTTTGGATTTGTAGGGATGGGCTGGCTAATTCATGATCAGTAATTAAACTGTTTTTTTTCATATATTTCTCTTTATACTGGAATTACAATATGCTTATTAAATTTCTTATATTACTATTTAATTTGTTTATGCCTCTATCACACTTACATTATTTTTATGGATATCTAATTCAAAACCAATTGACAAAAAGAAAGTAAACTATTTATATCTCTGATATATTGCTTAAGATTTTTTCAAATTTTGGATGTAAGATATTTATACCTAATAAATTAAACATACGCATTTTTTTTTAATTTGTCATCTAGCCTCGTAAATAGTTCTTCTTACTAGAGGCAAGTGCAGGTTCGAACACCAATTCTTCTTGATGACAACAAAAATGCTACAACCATTGACTTACTTGCTCATCTCAAATATACGTACACAATTGGAAGAGAAACTATTATTAGTTGCAATAATCATATATATTGCCTAAACCATAGAAATTCAACTGGGCCCGATAATGATTGTCCTCTATAAAATTGCATAGAAAAGCTCTAGGCATAATTTTTAAATTTGTAGATATGATCATAACTATGTGAATAAAAAAACATAAGATCAAAGTCTTTAGTTTTCTTTATAGTTACATGCGGTATATACATGGAAAAGAAAACTATAGAGATATATAATAATATAAAGCAATAGTAAAGTTTACATATACTCATGTTGTGACTTGTGAGTAGGTTTATAGAGTGGTGAAATGGGGAAGACCTCAATTTTCGTCATGTTTTTTTAATCGTTTGAATTATTACTACTACCACTCTGAAAACCTTTTATAAGTCTGGCTCCATTAATCTGCAATAAATTGCGCATCTTCGAGGATTCGATCCCCTAGTTTCCTGGTGTAGAAACATTAATTAACCATTGGTTAACCACTGGACCAAAGGGACTTCCACCAATTTTCGTCCTGTTTAATCATTGAAAAATCAACGGAAGGAATCTTACTAAAATTTTGCGCGATCATTTGATGGTCAAACGTGAAAAAGTTAACTACAAAGTATCAAACGTAAAGCAATGCAGCTAAATTGAAATTTTCGACGCTTAAAAAAACATGAAAAAATCACACATTAGATAGAAGAGTACAACACACATGTACTGATGTTCTCATAAATTTTTCATGATATGTGAAGATTAAAGAAGCTATCATCTAAATAGAAAATGAGAGAAAAATCAACATATTTTTAGTATATATTTACCAAATATTGTATGTAGTTAATGTATCAATAAACACTATACTTTGAGAAGGTGAACATTACCACTATCTCAGCATGTTCTTGTCTTTAGTTAGAAAAGAAAAAATATGGTGGGAGAAGTTTTTTGTTTGTACCGTGCCCTAACCACTCTAGTGTGAATCCAAGATTATTGGCATATTGGGGAAAATAACCATTGAATATCGTATTAGCCTTGCACTTGTAAAATACTAGCATTACACTTCCAATATAAATATATCAAAACTAGCTTTGTGGAGAAAAGAAAACGGTTCCGACATTTTCTCCACAAAACTAGTTTTGAAAATATTATACAGTAAAATCTTTAAAAATTAATATTGCCGCGACGAAAAATATTGTTTTAGCTCAGAAAGCTATTAATTCATATAGAGCTTTTAGATCATAAATTTATGGAGATACTAATTTATCGAGTATTAATTTATAGAAGTTATATTGTATAGTTCAATGAGTAATAGTAATGATTTTAAGAGTCTCCATCTTATCCTAGTGGTTTCCTTCTCATAGATGAGTGCTAGAGATCTTGAGTTCAAACATTTGTCAACACGGTGGTACTTAATCTCTCTAAATAAAAGCTCTTTTATACTCGCAAAGACAAGCGAAAATAGAATATGAGAACCCTTTGGGGTGGGGCTAGTCTCTATAAAAAGTTTACCTTGAAGAGACTCCATCTTTCTAGCCTCGGCTCTGTTTATTTAATTCCATAGGCCTAAGCACTATAGAATTCTTAAATATTTGAGCTATTACGGACTGTAATTAGTGTGTTCTATTGCAGAGCAGCGATCCAACCCCTCACCTCTGACAAACCAGTCAACCAGATAGGTTGTTGGTGCATTTGGCGTATCTCGAACTCAAGACTTCACCCTTTAACAACCCTCTCACAGGACAAGTTTGTCACTAGTTGATCTAAGCGCACCAACAACTTACCTGGTTGGCTAGTTTGTCAGAGGTGAGGGGTTAGAATCGATGCTCTACAGAGCCAGTTGTTACAATATTATTATAGTAATTAACTGCTTTACATTCTCTATTGTTCAAGTGCTTACATTGAAACCGACGAAAAAAACTAAAACACAAACATTACATACAAACCAAACTACAAAGTTTACAACTAAAAAATGAAGAGATCAACAAGCAAGTAGAATCCTTCATGTACATTTGTATCTCTCTATCTACTTAGGAGTGGTCGCAGTAACTATTATTAATTATGATTATGATTATTATGATCAGTCCAACAAATAAGCATGATCACACATCTCCTAATGATGTAAAAACGAGCTCTTTGTTCTCTTACCAATCTCCTACACTTACTAGTGAAACTGTATTTCATGATCTGTTTCTTTTTTCTCGACGACGACGCGCCACCATCATCTCCATAGCTTTCCTTTTTCGACGATAGCTTCCATCTCTTCCTCAGTTGAAACTGCGGCGAGTTTCTTGATTGGGTCATTCTCCTCAAGATTTTGAGATTATTGCTTCTTTGATATGTTGGAGACTTATAGATTTTGGAGTTTTAATGAAAGGTTTAAGAGAGTTAAAGAAGGAGAGACTATATGCTATACTTCTACATTTATACATGGGGCTCTTGATTAAAGAAAGAATAAAAAAAAACCCAAAAAAAAGTAAAACACATATATTCCTCCTATTGTAGTTTACTTTTATTCGGTGGATTTTAATTTATGAAAATGAAATTTTTTCTACATTTATATTTTGGAGTAGCATATTATGGGGAAAAAGATTTTTAACAATATAAAGGTGAGATAGAGATAAATATAATGTCAAAAAGAAAAGAAATAGACTAAATTAGCGAATTAACAAATAAAAATTTCATGATTTAATTCTATGTTATCATATTTTATCATCTTTGACAAAAACAAAATTATAATCTAATAATTAAAACAGAATTTATTGACAGCTCAACTTTTAAAAATAACCTGAATATGTAATAATTTTTTGGAGACATCTGATAATTTTGTTAGAACCAATAAACGTTATATATCATTAATACCATAGTAAAGTTAATTCGAATAAATGGTTGTCTCCTTGGGGAAGGATAGTTTCCATGGAGAATCAACCACACCGGATGGTTTATTTTGCCGGATAGACGGATAGTGGAAACAATCGGATCCTATTTCAGGACTAGGATGGATATGCACCAATAACGGTGGGAAGGTTATTTTGTTGGGGGCGAAATGCCAGTGACGGAGTTTCACACCACTAAATGCAGAGTTTGAAGCTCTGTTATGGACGATGACGGAACTGCACAATCGCAGGATAGATTGTCATTTCTTCCAGACGGATAGCACGAAGCTCATTAACATCATTCAGCATCCGGAAGATTGGCCAGCTTTCCGTACACATGTCCAAGATTACCAGCATCTATGTAGCTTCTTTATGGAATTCTCTTTGACGTATGTTTTGCGGTTAGCAAACAAGCAAGCAGATGATCTGGCACGAAGATCTCGTACCTTCTTAACTGATTTCGTTTTTGTAGACACAAACTCTCCGACTTGGCTTCCCACATCGGGAATCTTAGTCTAATTTTTAATGTGTGGTTGCCAAAAAAAAAAAAAGTTAATTCGAATAGAGTTGTATTTTCTTTTTGGTTTAAATGTTATATAGTTGTAATTTACAATAGTGTTATTGCTTTTGTGAATATAGAGCCAGAGACATATGCATATCTATTAAAGTCCATCTTAGTCAAACACCAAATCTTTTTTCTAATCATTGTGATTAGGACACAATCACTAACAAAACGAATATCCCAAAAATCTTTGTAATATATATTTTCCTAACAGTTAATTTGCATATTTAAGTGAGTCACTATATTAACCTATGATTGGATGCAATTCATATAAGTATCTTAGTCTACAAGCTTAGCAATTTAATTTTGTCCATTTTATAAGTTTTGATTCCTTTGTTACGCTTTTTTTTAGAGTTCAAATTTGTTTGTTACTTGTTATAATGCAAGAAAAAGAAATGTATAAAATGTTACAAAAGCATCGTTACATCAAGAAAGATGTTCGAAATGATATTAAAATATGTTTTGATTAGAGAAAGTATTAAGTTTCTTAGGACCAAAGAAAGTAAGTGGTGTTACTGTTGTATAGAGACATTAGGTACACATTAACGAAAGCCCAAAGTTGATAAACAAAAGTTATAAAGGCCTTAACCACCCAACATTAAGTTAATGGGAGATGCATAAAATGAAAGTGTGTAAATATGTTAAATTGACCAAACCAACCAATTAAACCAATAAATTGCCTAAATGTAAACTAGGGCCGGACAAGTTAACCATAATCGAAAAAACTAGCAAAAGATTAGAATCTAATCCGAGTCAGATTTAGAGTTTCAAATTTTAAGAACCGGAACAGAACCAAACATAAATATATCAGATAATTGAAAAAATCAAAATTATTCAAAAGTACCTATAAATATCCAAAAAAATATTAGAAAACTTATGAAAGTACCTGAAAATAACCAGAAATATATAACCTACTAGTTATTAATCCAATTGGTATTGAACTCAAACTGAATCACCGAAAAGAAAATCAAAAACCGCATTAACCGAATTCAATCAAACTAAAGAACCGAATGTCCAATGTAAACCTTCTACTAAATACATAATAAGGTTTTGCTTCTTCCCGTCTTTTTTTTCGCCGAAAACTCATTCTATTAAGATGGTAACGATTTTTTCTCTAGGGACAGTCGTGGAGAACCAAAATACTTACATGGGTAGAGAAATTACAGACTAGTCTTGCTTTTTTGGCAAGATCATCAGTTACAAAATTCAAAGAACGAGAAATATAAAAAATATTAAACATTGGAAACGAGCCCTTGAGACTAGCAAAATCGTGTAGTTCGGCCGCAAAAGAGAACCACTCCAACGAAGAGGTGGTCATCGAAATGAGCTGCTGACACTTCTGAAATTGATGTCGATATCATAATTTCCATCGCCCATATGCTTTTTCTTGTCAATTACATATTTTCAGTTATCATTTACTTTTAAGAAAATTAATATAAGCATCTTACAACTCACTATATAAACTCCACACGGCAAAATATTGACAAGAACAACAACAAAAGATAGTTGCAAATTCAGTTCACAATTTACTCATTAAGCATACGAAATTGCCGTGGACAGTTTAATTTACAAGAAACCACATATTCACACTCATAATAAAATTCTAGATCTAATACAGAATCATCAAAGCTTAGTCAACTAGTACTAAACAAAATTTGTTTATATATACCCAAATGCTCTATATATATATATATATATATATATATATATTTTTTTTTGTGGGATCCTCGCGCCAGACTATTTGTTACTGTGTTCGCCGTTCGTGGAATAAGTGTCAACGAGAAACCCGGAAAGAAACCCTGAAACATCTGGAAAACTTGAGTTTGTGTCTGTAGAACTGGCCAGTCATCCGAATATTGACAAATACTGGTAAATTTCGCGCTGTCTGTCTGGAATATCGGACAGTTTATTCGTCGGTTGTGAACTCAGCTGTTTGAAAATGTTTAAATATGAATCCCATGAATCAAATCTTTCGTTTTTTTTGTTAATTTTAGGAAGTATAATTAATTTTTAATCTTATATTATATAAACGTTAAAATCTTAAACTATCCATATAAAAATATACATTTACTTAATTGGTCCAAATATGGAGATTTATATGAATAAAATGTTTGTCTTTTAAACTAAATAATAATAATATTCATGTATTTTTAAGATTCTACCAACACCTGTCAGATCTTAAATATTAGATAAGATACACAGATACATTATCAGCGAATCTTTGCAGGAATAAAAACAACTGCACAAGCCTCCTTCATAAATCAACCACTTCACAACTTGTGGTCAGAACTTGTTCTATGTAAATGTGCACACAAATTATCAAACCTTTTTGATACTTTTTAAATCATCATATATGGCTCGAGTTCGAAATAATACATTTTAGAAATGAGCCTATCAACTTTTCTAAAATCTAATAAAATATTTAAAAGCCTAATGTGAACAAGCATATGAGTATAATACAATACATCACATCATCAGCTCCAATGTTGGAGAAGCATGATCCGAAAATAAAGATCTTACATATATACACAAAAAACAATGAAGGTTAGGTTTCACATGAAGATGAGTTTCTTTTGATTAACCAATGAACAAAGAGAAGAGACATAACCAAATGTAACTCAACATAGGACAATAAACATTTGCTTCTTCTATACATTATGTCATATTCTACCAAACCCTTTAATTCATATTATTTTTATAAGCAAGCCCCATATTGACTTTATATACATTTCTTACAATTACTTTGATTCTTTATACATAATATATATCTATTTTGATGAAAATATATATATATTGTAGCTACAAAAATGAGTTAAGATGAGTGTGTATATACTTTGTCAGTAGAAAGAAAACCCTAAGACCTTTTAGGAAAATTTTCACAATCCACAAATAACAACACAAAGTATTACAAGACTTTAAGTAAGGATTCTTTTCATCAATTTAAAGCACCATATGTTTTTCTTTTATCAATCTTATATTATATATATATATATATATATTATAT
>OVAN01007996.1:0-18820 GCA_900406275.1 Anastatica hierochuntica | reverse complement strand
TATATATATATTTCACGCCCGAAAGGTGTTCGATGAAATGTCTAGGAGAACGTAACTCATATAAAACTTAGCTTAGCTAATGAAAGTTGATTGCAAGGGAGTGTAGTGATTATATGTACTTGTTTTTTATGATTCCTGTTGATTTGTCAATTATAAAAACCAAAAGGTTAGTTAATGTATCATATAAGAAATAGTTTATTATCATGAAAGTGAAGTAAGCTAAATTAGTCTTTAGTCATAGACTTGTTCTTAAAAGGTTGATCTAACACCATTACTGCCATTATTCTAGTTTCTTCAATTACAATCATTCTTGGTTCATCGCTTTATCTTTATTTAATTCTCGTTTTTGCATACTGCTTTATATATGCTTTTTCTTTTGTTTGTTTTGCTTTCTAGTTTTACTTCATCTTTTTTGTTTATGTTATTGCTTTTGTTTTAAAATGATAAATAGATTGTTAGGAACCAAAACCCTTTTTAATTTGCTTATCTTAAGCTATATTGTGTATTCTCAAAGCTTAAATTTTCTTGCTAAACTCGTTCCATGTGGATTCACCCTCAAGTACTACAATTGAATAGCAGGGCACTTGCAACTTGGAAGATTGCTAAAGAAAAAGAAACCTACAATTTTAAAACTTTGTCTCATCACTTTTAGTTTTCAATATCTTTACATATAATTCTTTACAATAATTTTTATTTAAAATTTAATGTATAATTTTTGTCCTCCGCCAAATGGGGTCTGAGTTCTAGTTTAAATAGTAGGGGAAGAAATAAAACTCAGTAGATGGCCCTTATAAGAAAATACTAGTGCTTTTCATCTACCACACCACATATTTCGTTTTTCAAAATACAGAGTGTTTCCGATCACCAGAACTCTTTCTAGTTGTTGGTTTTGGCAAGTATGAAGAATCCGTTCGTTTTGGTTCTTGTCCTTGTTGGAACTCTGCAAGTGACCAAAGCTGGCCTCAGTGGAGGAGGAGAAGAGATATTCTCTTTTGTAGACCAGAGGCTTGCTGTGGTGTACCCAGTGATTCAAAGATTCAAGTCAATCGTCACACTCGACCCTTTTAACGTAACGCAAACATGGATTGGCTCAGACATCTGTAGTTACAGAGGGTTCTACTGTGACAATCCTCCGGACAATCAAACCGCAGTCACGGTTGCTTCCATCGATTTCAATGGCTTCCAGCTCTCTGCCCCATCCATTGAAGGGTTTATCGACCAATTCCCAGACTTAGCTCTGTTTCATGTAAACTCGAACAACTTCGGAGGTACTGTCCCTTCAAAGATCGTCTATCTCAAGTACCTCTATGAGCTCGACATCAGCAACAATAGATTCACCGGTCAGTTTCCGACAGCTGTAGTTGGCATGTCAGGTTTGACATTTCTAGATATCCGGTTTAACTCCTTCTCGGGTTCTGTACCACCACAAATCTTCGGTCAGAACCTAGACGTTCTCTTCCTCAATGACAACGCCTTCACATCAAACCTCCCGGAATTACCTGGCGAAGGAACATCACATATTCTTTACTTAACTTTAGCAGACAACAAGTTCAATGGCCCTCTCCCGAGAAGTATCCTAAGATCAATGTCAACGTTAACTGAAGTACTCTTCTTGAATAACGATTTCACGGGTTGTATCCCTTACGAAATTGGGTTCCTTAAGGAAGCATCAGTGATCGATATTGGTGGAAATAAGCTCTCGGGTCCGTTGCCGCTTTCTATAACGTGTCTAGAGAAAGTAGAGCAGCTCAACTTTGCTGGGAATCTCTTGTCAGGAGTCATCCCGGAGGCTGTGTGCATGCTGCTCCGAGAGAATCTTGTCAATTTAACCTTGTCAGATAACTATTTCACGCAGGTGGGGCCATGGTGTAAGGATTTGCTTGAAAGAGGTGTTCTTGACATTAGGAACAATTGCATTCCTTTCTTTCCAGGACAAAGATCTGTGAAAGAATGTATAGATTTCTTTCTCCAACCTAAGTACTACTGTCCTCATATGTGGTTCCATAGTTTTCTGCCCTGTAAACATCTTCACACGTCTTTTTCCTCTTCTAGTGATTTCATGCCCCTCGTGGCTCCCTCTCCTTGATGTTCGTCATCGAATTTGATCTCTTTCACTTTAATGAATAATAATCAAATAAAACTGTGATAATGAATGAGTGGTGGGGGTGTGAGATGGGGGGAGGTGTTATACTCACCTTAATCTTGTTAATCTTGTGAGCTAGTATGAGGTAATTAATACCATCTCATGTCCAATGAGTTCACCACATAGTCATGGCTAAAGATAAAAGCAAAGCCACTACGATTTCTTCCCTAATGACTGTTGCGGCGGGGGCTTTGAAAGCAAAAACCGTGTCATATTGGTATCGTTTATTGCTCGTGAGAGAATTGGCTAGGTGGTGGTTATAAAGGCGGTCTTACCTTGGTGGGAGACGGCTTCAATGACTCGGGTTCAGAATCCCTGACTTTGTGGCCTCTCCCAAAGTCGCTGCTGAGTGGTGTATGGTTATTTTGTAGGTTTTCAAACGAGGCAGTTCTCGAGAAGTTGTAGGTGTTGAGAATCAATGGCTTGATGATTGGTGCACGGCTGTGGGTTGCTCGTTGTTTGTCTAACCTTCCGCGTCTACTTTAGAACTTAATGTTGCTCCCCTGCATTAACATATGCGTTTAGTTTCGTAAATAGTTGCTATAGCTAGTTGTTTAGTATTCTGCTAGTAGTTGTCTTTTGGATTGTCTGTTGAAAATAAAAATTTGGTATAAAGAGTTTTACTAGAAGAAGGAACGTTTTTATTGACGTCATGCTCTCTGAATCCCGTCTTTTATAAACCTATCCTATCATTTCATTTGTTAATATGCACCACCGTAAGGATAGCGAATACGAAATAATTCAGAATCTTTAAACGAAGCGTTACCAAAAAACATAATTAGGTTTAATAAGAAATACTGTAAAATCTGATCATGGATCTTGATGATTACGTTCAGTGCTAATGTACGTAGAGCCACTAATAAGGGACCATCATATATATCAAAGTGGAGTGGGCACCATCCCTCCACGTCTATTGCATTGGATGGGTTAAATGTACCAAAAAGAAAAAAGAGAGAAGAAAAGTTATCCCATTCCCACCAAACCCATTGGCATTTTCTTTCCACTAATCTTTATTTGAATTCCTGAAAAGAACTATAATAGATAAACAAAACTGATTTCAGTCCAATCATATATACATTGCTGCCAGCTAGAGAAAAGCATGCACCGCCAATATTTATTTAAAGCTTATAAACTAATAATATTTCGATATCCACGAAAAATATCAAAAAATTCCTCAACTTTTAAAATTTGGTCATTTAAATCCAAAACGATAACGTTTTGATAATCTCCAAAAATATGTCGTTTTCTATTAAAATGAGAAAGAAAAGTATTGAATATGAAACCAAGACTTGTTTTGGATTTAACGGAAGTTAAGTCCGATTTGATGGAATTTAAGTTCGAGTTAACGGTTGATTTTCGTTGGATTTTTCTTGGATTGATGAACAAAAATTTGGGATTCAAATGATCAAATTAAAAAGTTGAGGATTAAAATGACTTCAGTGAAAATTAAAGAGTTTTTTGACCAAAATTTAAAAGTTGAAGATTTTTTTGGACAAAATTTGAAAGTTGTGGATTTGTTTGACATTTTTCTCCTCTTTATCCTAGAAAAAAACCATAGTTTACTGATTTTTGGAAGGGGATTTCTCCGGCTCTTCTACGCCGTGGGGTTCTTCTCCACTTTTTTTTTATTAGTTTGTTTGTCCACATATGGCGAGTATACTAATTTTATAAATAATTATAGATTTAATAATTAGACATTAACCATTCTTAGAACAAAAGTTTCACTCTTAGACTTTACATCCCTACTTCTTTTCTCTGTTTGTATGATTCGTGTCTCAGGATTTCGGGAGTATCTATGCCTTGCGAATAGATCTTCTTCCCACTTTATATTTGTTTGGGGTCGAGTGAGCACATTTTCCATTGTTCTGGTCTCGAGCTAATCCATCATCTCGTCTCAACTCGGGGTTATCGGTAAAGTAGTCGTTGCTTCCGTGTTATATCCAACCATAATCACATAATTTTGGATGTTTCGCTCTTTCTAACACCAAACTGTTAGGGTTAAATTGAGACAAGTTCTTTTGAACACTACGGAAAGTAAGAGATGAGAAGAATTCTTAATTGATATTGAATAGAAGGCAAGAGTTACAATGCTTAGTAATCGTAAACCTAGCTAGTTCTAGTTGCAAGCACTTGGCTTTCTTAGGTAGAGTGTCGAATGTTCAGGGTTTTCTTGTGATGATCCTTAGACCTCGTATTTATCGTAGATTGTAGATAATTTTCCCTTAAAAATAACAATTTCCTGTGTATAATCTTGGATATTTGAAGTTTTCTTTTTATTTCTAGGTTTTCGTTTTATTGAGAACACGTGGCATTCCTGCTTCCAACCCCGGATGATACTCTTGCTTCTTATTTCAATTGCCATATTGCCCTTATATCAGGAGGATTCTTCCCTTAGGTTACTCACGATTTTATTTTGTTTTACACGAAATTCATAAGCGGGATATAAGGACGTGCAGAATATAGACTGCCGACATAGATTTGGATGTAACTTTTGTAAATTTTCCTTATGTTTAAGTATGTACTATTTAAAAGAAACTAGACCACACAAAAATTATATAACTTCTGTAATCACTATCGATTGTGATATGAATGAAATTCTAATGTTTATGTCATGACGAGAATAACTGGTATAAACTTCTTCTAGCTTGACTCAACTCTATATTGCAGTGGTACAAAGAGTTAAAATAGGTTGTCTGAAGATCAAAATTCGTTTAGAATCTTGGCCAAATTCGATCTCATATTGACGGGTTAGTGTGAACAACATTGATTGGAATCTGATCCAACAACAGAGAATTTTTTTAAAATTCAAAGTAATTGGTAGTATAATAAAAAAATCTGAATGCAAAAATTCTAATTATTTTAAATTAGTCGACTTTGATATTTTTCGGACGTATAGTTTCTATTCTAATTCGAAGGTGCTACAAACGGTCTCCGAGTGTCAATCTTGGAAAGGATACATGTTCAACCTCAATACTACAAATGCCAAGATTATGTCATGCGTAGTGTTTGGAGTTTTTTTTGGTGATTCTCGATAGAGAAGTACAAGAACAAGAGATTCCTAAGATGAGTCAAAAAGATGTAAAACGATTCTTCTTTATTTATGAGTAAGATATCGATTACAAGTGTTTGTGTTTGTGACCAATGGATAACTTCTATATTCAAGTCTATCTATACAATAAGGAATATTTCCCTAATTCATTAAGGTATTTGTCCTTATCTCTTAAGATTTAGATCGACTAAGGGGGATACTCACCTACTTCGGGTATGACCTCGGCTTGGCGGTGTGTCCTCGGCTTAGCGGTGTGTCCTCGGCTTAGCGGTGTTTCCTCGGCTATGGCCTTGGTTTAATTAGGGAGTTTGTTTATATCTCCTTGGTCTAATTATGGCCATATGCGAAGGGAATAAAATTACCCCAACAGTTGCCCCCCACTCTTCGTTTTCCACGTGTGGAATTTGAAGAGTAGATCCTTTCTTAAGAGATTTGGGTTTTTACCTTAGTTGAGGATGGACTTTGTAAAAAAGATGAAAAAAAAGACCATAGCTTCAACCATGGCTCTTGTTGGTGTCGCTAGTTCTTGCCGCTATGGCTTCATCCTTGGTGAGTCTCATTAATGTTAGTGGGCCTCATCTTTTAGATAAACTCTTGGGCTTGAATTTTGTGGCGTAATATGGGCTTTTTTTCGCCCTCGGCACATTAGCAATAGGGTTAATTTGGTGGGAAAGTGAAGAGTCCTGGTCATTTCCATCTTTTTGCTTGTCTTCTCATAGTGCGATTAAGGTTTTCTCTCAAGAAACCACCACATTCTCTGCTTCTTCTTGTAAGTCCTTGTCATGTTTCCAGTAGATCTCGATTTCCTTTACCCTTAGTAGTGATTATGTTAATGCGATGGTAGAGGATCTTTGATTTTAACTTAGGGTTTCATCGTTGATGGTCTTTTCTGAGAATTTTCGAGCAGGTTCTAACCACTTCTCTTCCGATCTGTAGATCTCTAACGGTTCTCGTCGTTCGCGTCTCCATTGCTTCAACTTCTGGTACCGATGTAGCGTTTTCTTGATCCTTGTATGGAATCATCGCGCTCCAGACATCTAATCTTTTGACGAAATTAGAGAGATTGCTAGAGCATGGCTTTAACGTCTCATCTTTCGTGTTTGTGGACATGCACCTTGATTTTCTTTCCTTCTGGCTTACAGGTCCAAGATGAAATCATCAGAGGATTGACTTCATAATCGCTTAGGGGTCTTTTGGACTTCTCCAAATCTAGGGGTCACTTTGGGCTTTCCTTTGTCGTAGAAGGGTTGAGATCTCGTTAGGATGAGGAACCGAAATCATCGCCTCATATCAACCTCTCCATGGAGCTTCAAAGACGGTCTGAAAGTGCGGAACACCTATGATGACTGAGTGACAGTCTTTGAGATCTACCATTGAGCTAGGCAGCGACGGTGGGCCATCGCCTAGGTTATTGCCATGGCTATCCAAATGGAATTCCACCTTGGTGATCTCCTCCTGTCGTACTGGACGCCTCTGGTGTCTGTTTCAATTTCGACGGTGCCAAGGTTATCCGAGACGAGGATTAATGGAGTGAAGACGTCTCTTCAAATTGAAGATAAACCGCATCAGCACCAAAAATCATTGTCGGAATATGGAGTGACTTTCTGTATGGACGCCAAGCCATATTGGGTCTACAACAGCCAAAATGGACGGGCTTGGGTCCCCTTCGACTCTACGGGGTCTATTGTCAGCATGGTAATAGAAGGACTCGAGTCTTCTCCAGGTTGTGGGTGATTCTCCCTTAGGTGCTTCTTCCCATCTTCGGCCGTGGTGTTTATAATCTAGTTTGATCTTATCTCCCGAGGGGATACTTGATGTAACTTTTGGGGTGGATCTGACTTTGTGGATAGGCATTCTGGGTCCAAGGAGAAGGGACGTCCTTAGTTTCAGCAAAATTCCTCTAGGGCATCATATAGTTTCTCGCCTTAGCACAATGTTTTGAGATGTATTTGATGAAACCCAATGTAGTATTTTTTATTCTTCTAAGAAGATGCTCTATTGTATTTGGCTTGTTATTGTTCCTATATAAGAACTCTTTCTGATGATAGAATAAAATCTGCATTCTCTTTTGCTTTTAATTTATTTTTATACTTGTCGCCATGGCCTTATATCGCATCTTACTTGGCATTTACCCCTCTGGTCCATTCCCTGTCTTGATCTTGGCCTTGAATCATGGGAATATTAATTGATGTCTGAGGTAGTCATTGTCATCAAATGCGGGGTATAGACACTCCATTGATTGACCTTTTCTGTTTATTTAAATGATCATATCAACGCCTTGTTGTGAGGAAATCATTCCCACCAGTGGAAGCCTTGGCGAACCTCGTTAATTCTGCTAGCGACAATAGCCCTGATACTTCTGATGGCTTTTCATTAAGGGGCCATGGAAGTGAATGATTGTTGCCTCAATTTATAACCGTTGGTTTTTGACCAGCGCCATATTTTTCCTTGCGTGAGTTCCTTCGTGGGTGCTAAACTCCTTTTGGGCCCCCATGCCGTCGAACTTGTTTCTGGGCTGAAAGGCCTTGAAACTGTTTGAGTCTTCGAGACCCAGAATTTTAATCTTGGTAGGCTCCTAAGGCTTCTATCCCATTTTATGTTTGGCTTCTTCTTGTTGCTTTCATTCCCTCGACTTTTTATCGTTTGATCATCTTCTTAGTTAATTATTTTGCTAGACATACTTTGTCGAGGAGACGCCAAATCAATGTCGAGGTCTTGGTGAATTGCCGCACCTGCCTTTGTAATAGATAGGTTTTCATTGAACTGTCTCCAAAATTCTTTTTGAGGATGCAGACTATTGACTTCGATTCCACTTTTTAGGTGTTCGATCCTATCAGGCCCATGGCAGATCTTTGCTTAGTTAGCTGGTCGTATTCACTTCTGAGTTCCAGGGCTTTCTTGCTCTTTAGGTGTGACATACATACTTCTGGGGCTTGTGACCTTGGAAGGTTGAAGCACTCTTAGCTGTTGGTTCTGGTCGCGATGTTGGGGCCAAGAGATCCATAGCTTTTGTAGATCTAAGATCTTTCGTCGTTGAATCCATCTTCGAGGAAGCATGGGGCACATGGCCTTGGTGGACTGTAGTCTCTGAGGCATTAGACTTATAAACCTTTATATTTGATATCTAAGCCCTGGGGCACACGACCTTAGAGAACCAGGGTCCGTAGTTCTCGTAACCAAGTCTGATTGTGGGTCATATAGCTCTGGTGAACCATGGGTTCAACTCTGTTAGACTATGAAAGTCTAGTGCTGTGAGATAAGGTCTTGCCAATTATACACTTTATGAGTCGCGAATTGATAAGCACTTTAATTTTCAAGCCTTAGGCTCGATTTGATCATGTTTTATTACATAGATCAGTTGGACCGTTGGTCTGTGGACATAAAGCCTTAGTGGGCACAAGGCCTTAGTGGGCATAAAGCATTAGTAGGCAAAGGCCTTAGTGAGCATTGACGTGGTTTGATTTTTGTCAAAGTTTAAAATTTGTAAACCTAAGCCCTACTTTCAATCCCGCAAGAGAACATGGTCAATTATAGTACTTTAGGGTTGTCCAAGGATTTGAAGGCTAGACTAGTTGAACCTGAGCAAAGGGAATACACTGAGAGTCCTAGTCTAGGTGGTCGGTTTAGATGGGGATTGTCACGGGTCTCCACTAAATCTAATGATATTCAATGCCAACCATAATGGAAATGCATAAAAGAAAGCAATAAGTAAACAGGCAAGTAAGTAAAGAAATAAAAGAGTGAACTTGGATGTAAACAATAAAAAGGTAGGATCTTTAGATAATGGTAATGGGTTTGGGGTCAATCTAGTGATGTGAAGGACTTTAGTAAGGCTTTATTAGAGGATTGAATCTATTCCTAGACCAAAGATCCCGCTATTAGCGATCAACCCACTCTCGTGGCGAAGATCTATTCACTTATACACATAACAAGGATTAATTCTCGTTTGTTGCCTATCTAAACATAAATGTGATAGTGTTTCTCAAGCCCTTCTAGCCATTTAACACCTTGATGTCCCATTGGGAAAACTACTCTCATAGCTTAAGATGAAAAATATAGATCTAGTTCTCTCAAACATTTTATCGAACACTTTCTAGGCGTCAATGAACAAGCAATAAACTTTAAAGAAATAAACTATATCTAGTGGGAATCTATGCCAAAATCTAGCCTAATCATCCATCACAACCCTGGATCTAACCCTAGCATACCATATCTCAAGATCCAAGAAGGATCTACTCACTAAGAGTCATGGACATCCAAAGACAAGAGTTTGGTTTTTGAACTCCCATGGTCTTACACAAATAGATCTAGAGAAAGAGATGAAGAAGAAAAGATTCAAATCATTGAAAAGTAACAAGAAGTTATTACAATGTTTTAGATCTCAAAATAGATGAAATAAAAGTAAAGTTGATGAAAAGTTGATTTAAGTTTTGTTCTTGGANCTATTTATACTAAAGGAAGGAGTGTGGGTGCCCTAAAAAGGGTTTCTTCACGTCAAGGGAGGCTGTTGTCGCCCCAATGCTGGCTACCATCGACCCTTGGGTTGACACTAGCTCACCTTGGGCAGGAAAGGTTCCAAGGGAGGCTACTTTCGACCCAAGGTTGTTCACTATCGACCTCTTGGTCGACAGCTGGGCTCCTTGGTAGCTCTTTGTCTCTTCTTCATCCTCTAGGATGCTCTACTTGATCCCAACTTCTCCCATAGCATTTAGCTCCTTTTGTCCTTGATTTTTAGCTCCAATTCCACTTTATATTTACCTCTAAAGCCTTCATGAATCGATCTTGAAGTTGCACCGACAAATGCAAAGAAAATGATATGCAAATGCAATATGCTCCTAAACTAGACTCTAGACTTAATTATAGATTCTAAGACTTATATAAAATATTTATAACCTAAATGTAGATGAAATTAAGCTAAAATACGTCAAAATATGCATGAAAATATGTACACATCTAACATAAAGCCTTAGACCATATCCAATGGTTCACTCTATTTTTTACTTCAAATATAGAGTACTCTAAAAATAGAGCATGTGTTTGCTCCAATGGTTCACTCTATTTTTTACTCTAAAAAAGGAATATTCCAAATATATTCCATTTTCTTTTGGTTTTTAATTTATTGTACAATCCACAACATTAACATATTTCAATTTCACCTCTTTATTTTATTTTAAGATAATCATCCACAAAACTTACGATATATAGTCCGACTAGATATATAGCCGACCTATTTTTCAATGCCTCCAACAAATATATATATATAGTCTGACTAGATATATAGCCGACCTATTTCTCAATACAAAGAAAGTTACAAACTAGAGACTGACATAATGATAGAAAATTATAGTAGAAATAGAGAATGATAAGATAATGATAAGTTTCTCTAATTATTATTTGGATTCTTTTGTTTTTGTTTTTTTAATCTATCATGTTATTGTATTTTTTTAATTTAATATATGTCATTAGTGCATTTTAAAATCTTAACTAATTAGATAATTAATTTTTGTTAGTATAATTAATTTATAAGCGAAATATATAATATATAATTTTATTGGGTAAAAACTGAAAACATATAAAAATTAGGGCTTAGTTTGTAAATAAAAAAGTTCTACTCTAAAAATAGAGGAAATGAATAGTGTTACTCTATATTTGAAGTAACACTGTTCATTTCTCTATTTTTAGAGTAAGATATAGAGTACCATTGAAGCTCATTTTACTTCAAATATAGAGTTTAGAGTGGAAAATAGAGTACCATTGGAGATGCTCTTAGTGGGCACAAGGCCTGGGTGAGTTACGTGAACTCGGTGGGCACTAGGCCTCTGGGCACACCTGCCTGTTTGGACACTAAGTCCCTAGGAATGTAGCCTATGTTAACACTTTGTGTCTGAATTTTTGCTAGCTTTCTTGTGACCGACCGGTTTTAAGTTTTTCTATGAGTCGCGTACTAGGATGGACAAGGGTGCACATGTTCCATTATTTTGGCTAACTATAGTTTTGCATTTCGCCATGGCGTTTTGACCATGACTTTTAGGATCTCGTTCGCATTAGATGAACCATAGTTAGGAGGTAGTCCTCATTGCATGGTCCATGGTTAGGTGCTTGTCCGTATTCCATAGATTTTTAATATTTTCTTGTTAGCCTTGGCAGGTCTAGGACAAACTCCTCGGCACGTAGCCTATTTGACACTTTGTGTATGAGTTTTTGCTAGCTTTATTGTGACTGATCGATTTTAAGTTTTTCATGAGTCGCGTACTAGGATGGACAGGGATGCACATGTTCCATTAGTTTTGTTAACTCATAGTTTTGATGCATTTTATCTACCACCATTAGAAGCCCGTCCGCATTTCACCATGGCGTTTTGACTGTGGCTTTTCGGAGCTCATCCGCATTAGATGAACCATAGTTAGGAGCTAGTCCGCATTGTATGGACTTTATCATGGATAACAGCTTGTCCGCATTGCATAGACCATGGTTAGGAGCTTGTCCGCATTGCATAGACCATGGNCCCCCCCCCCCCCCCCAAAAAAAAAAGGACGTCGCAAGCATCATTGATGCATTGTTCCTCTCTCTGTTTAGATTGCCCGATTATCCTTGGTTATTAATAACCTTGTTTTTCGTAGTCAACCCAATCTACAATATCTAGGATCGATCTAGTTATTTCCAGAGGCGTTTTATTTTTATTGGCTTTTCTTTAAAAAGAATGGCTTAGGTAATAAATCGCTCTTTCACTGAAAGTCAATTTTTATTCTAGACTTGCCCTTATATCATGGATGGTCAAATATGGAAAAACCAAAGTCAAAACCCCCTACCCAGGGCTCCATAGTTTTTTGGGCGACATTGTCTAGGGGTTTGTTTACCTCGATGAGTTCACGTGCTCCCGTTAGGCTCGCCTCTTGCCTGTGTCCTTGCCCCCGTGACTGGTGTGCGGCATTTTTCTTCGAGGGCTTCTTTCTTTGTGAAATGGCTCAACATAGATTTCCATGGTTACGACCATTGAGCAGGGCTTTGGAGCGATGGTTGTGAGGGTCGTATGGTAGCTTGAGCGAACATGTTCCTGATCTCCTCTGATATCTCTTATCCCCCAAGGCGTTGGGAACTTCAAGGATTGGTGTGGCGTCTATGGAACGACCTTCATATCATGTATCCGGGGCCTTCCCATTATTGCATTGTACGCCGAAGGGCAATCCATAATGAGGAACTTGGTCCTTTCGTTGATACCACCGACATAAACTGGTAGGGTTACTTCTCCGATGGTTTGCTTCACTTCACCACTAAATCCGACTAGAGAAGCGAACTTTCTGGTGATATCTTCTTCATCCAGTCCCAAGCCATTGGAGGCATTGGTGAAGATTATATTAGTTAAGTTGCCATTGTCGATGAGGATATGCCTTATGAGGTAGTTCACAACTTTTAAGGATATCACTAGGGCATCATAGTACGAAGTTATCACTTCTTCTTCGGTGTTGGTGGCGAAGCTTATTACACAAGGTCAATCATTGACTTCTTTGTTAATGGCCATGGCATCTACTCCGTGGGGGATCTTGGCAGCGCGAGTGCTTCTCTTGGCAGCAGAGAGTTTCACTCCGCTTACCTATGATCCTTCGGTGATGAAGTTGATGAGATGATCTTGCCTTGGCAAATCAAGCCTTGGCCCCATGGAGATGTCATTCTTGGTCCTTTCGTGAATGAGCACCTTTGCTTTGTCCGAGAGAAACTCTTGTAGGTATCCCTTCCTGAGCAAATCATTCACTTCGAACCTGAGCTAGAAGCAATCCTCTATTAGGTGACCGTGGTCGTGGTCAAAATCGCGCCATTTGGATTTGTCTCTCTTGTGTTGAGGGCCCGCATTTTCACTGGCCACTTGACTTTTCCTAACAAGTGTCCCAGCTAGGTCACTATTTCAGTTGGGGATATCATCATGTTGGACATGTCCGGCCAGGCCATGGACACATACTTCTCGTGCTCTGCTTTTGCTAAGGGCATCGACCATCCTTTGGAGCCACGTTTCACGGAGGTCTCAGAGGCAGGCTTAGTGTTAGATTTATCTTCCCTGGTGGTTTTTGGGTGACCATACGCTTTGGGATTGTTTTTGTGCACTTGTTTGGCCTGATAGGCTGGGTCCTCCTCCCATTTAACTTAGGCCCAAGCTTTGGAGAATACATCCTCCTTAGTGTAGTAGGGATATTTGGTGAGGTCCTTGTATAGGTCACCGTCGACCAGCAGACCTTGTCTGAAGGCTGAGATGGCCGTGGATGTGACGCAGTTAGGAACCGACATTTTCTGTTTGTTAAATAGGTGGATGTACTCCTTCATGCTCTCGTCTGGGCATTGTTTGATTCGATAGAGATTGTCAGAGTTGCGTTTTAGAACTCGACTGCTAGCAAACTGCTTGATGAAGTGGTATGTTAGCGTAGCAAAGGAGTCAATAGAGTCGTTAGCAAAGTTAGAGTACCATAATAGTGTTGGGCCTGTGAGGGTTGCTCCAAATCCTTTGCACATACATAATTCCAAGTGCTCATAGCTGATAGGAGCGGTGAGCATGGCGATAATGCGAGTTGTGTGTATCTGGATCAGCAGTACCATCATATAGCATCATGACCGGCTAGGCGAACCTCTAAGGGACTTCACTAAGGGTGATATCATCAACAAAGGGCGTCTCTGCATAGGAGTTGGGAGCACTGATGATAATCGATGGAGCTACTCCCAACAGACGCTTCATCATATTCTCCTTGGCTTCTAGTGTTCCCATCAACATGGCTTTTAAACCAAGAGCCCCGTTAATGTTTTTCTCGTTGGATCTGCTAGGGCCGTTATAATGGTGAGAGTCAGGAGTTCGGGTTTGTCTTGAGCTTGGAGTTTGATGCATTCGAGCCTCCTTAGCGACTTTCTTTGGTGTTTCATCTGGCGACTGCATTGATGGGGCTCTCTTTTTGAACCTTGCATGTGTTCCGTCGTCAACGTTGGGTTTATGAGCATCTTTCTCTGCCACCGAAGCTTTGAGAATCGCGTTCTCATCTTCTAACTCCTTTAGTCAAACTTCGTTTTTTCTTAGCTTTGCTGCGATCAGCTCGTACTCTTGAAGCTTCCTTGCGATCACCGCGTCATCAATTGTCTCGGGTGTTACCTCCTCGGGTTGAGTTGCAGCAACTTCCTCGGACATGGATTCGAGGTTTTTGCTAGTTGCTGGCTCGGAGGAGCTGCTTGATTCACTCATCTTTGTTCTTTGGTTCTTGTTTAAATCTAACCTTCCTTTTAGCGCCAACTGTTTGGGGGGGGGGGTTTGGTTTCGATGGAGACGTACAAGAACAAGAGATTCATAAGATGAGTCAAAGAGATGTAAAACAATTCTTCTTTATCTATCAATAAGAGACTGATTACAAGTGTTTTTGTTTATCTCCAAGGTCTCGGATCCTTGAATTAGGGTTCTACCCTTTGTATTTATAGTTTTTGAATAAGAGTTTTTCCATCTTTCTTTATGCATAACTTCTATACACGAGTATATCTATACAATAAGAAATATTTTTCTAATTCATTAAGGTATTTGTCCTTATAACTTAAGATTTAGATCGGCTAAGGGGGATACTCGCTCTACCTCGGCTATGACCTCGGCTTGGCGGTGTGTCATCGGCTATGGTCTTGGTTTACACATTCAACTAGGGAGTTTGTTTATATGTCCTTGGTCTAGCTATGGCCAAACGCTAAGGGAATAAAATTACACCCAACATGTAGTTTTGGTTCAGAAGCATTAATATTTTTTGTTCTTAGACTATGTATATTAGGGTTGTTGAAAAAACCTTTTCAATAGTTGAGTTATAAAGAAATGTTATAGCTAGGAGAGGTGTTGAATAAAACAAATTTTTTATGTGGATTCACATGAGTTGAAAAAATTCAACATGTTAAACAATTAGAAATAGATATAGCTGTTAGTCGGGAAACTCGTCCCGCATGTATTTTCAAAATCTTCGTTCCGATAATACCCACTTCGTCGACCCACAAGTTAAATTTATCATACCTGCACCCGCTCCTCCTAAATTTACGGAACCCCGCAGTTTACCTGCATGTAATTCAATAATTTATTTTTATTGTTGGGAGTAATTTTATTCCCTTAGAGCTTAGCCTTAGCTAGACCGAGGGTATATAAAAAAAACTCTCTGGTTGAATGTGTTAACCTAAGTTGTAGCCAAGGACGCAGACCCAAGCCAAGGCCACCAGCCAAGGTAGAGCGAGTATTCCCCTTATAAGATTCAAATCTTAAGAGATAAGGACAATTACCTTAGATGAATTATAGAAATATTCTTTACTGTATAGATAGACTCGAAACTAAATATTATCCATAAAAGATATGGAAATATTGTTATTCGAAAGCTATAGATACAAGGGGAAGAACCTTGATTCAAAGACCTGAAACCTAATACAAAAACTCATACTTGTAATCGATCTCTTTAAGACATTAATAAAGAATCATTTTACATATCTTTTGTTCATGTTCTTCTCTATCAAAGGATTACCGAAAACCCCTAAATATTTTGGCGCTAGAAGGAGGAGAGATTTCAACAAGAACAAAAGAAAAAAGATGAGTGAATCAAGCAGTTCTTCCGAATCGGAGAAGAGTGCAAATATCGAGTCTACATCCAATGATGTGGCTACGACTCAGGCAGAAGAGGTTGTAGACGAAACAATGGAGGGCACATCACTCGTGGCAAAGCTTCAGGAGTATGAATTGATTGCTGCAAAACTAAGACAGAACGAAGCTCGATAAAAGGAGCTAGAAGATGAGAATACAACTCTCAAAGCCTTGGTGGCGGAAAGAGATGCTCAACGTCCAACACCGATGACGATGACAGTGGAAAGCGTGTCAAGTTCAAGAAGAGAGTCTCGTCGATGTAGTCACTAGATGAAACACCAACAAAGATCGCTAAGGAGATACAAGCGCATAAAACTCCATGCTCTGGGCTAACCCAAACCCTTGGCTCTCACCATCAAATCGGCCTTAACAAACCTCACGAAGGAAACGCTAACGAGGCCCATGGTCTAGAAGCCTTGCTAACAGGAAGGCTGAAATCCATGGAGAACATAATCAAGTGCTTACCAGGGGTAGCTCCACCAATCATCAAGAGCACCCCCAACTCCTACGCATATACACCATTCGTTGGTGCAATTTCCGTTAGCAAAGTCCCCAAGAGGTTTACTTTGCCTGTCATGCCATTGTACGATGGTACTGCAGGTCCTGACACACACATATCCCAGTATCGCCAACACATGCTCACTACATCAATTGGCCATGATCACTAATAGCTCAGGTTTTCACCCGAGATAACACTGCAAGCGTACAGATGTACGTTGTAGTGGTTCGGGATCGAATCCACAGAGAACAAAGAGTAACGCGAAGAATTAAGATCAAACAGCGGGCTAAGGCTAGAAAGATGTCTTTAAGAATGATGAAAAAATCAAACTTAAAGAGAGCAGGAAACACAGACATCAACGTAAGGTTGTAAACGATTAAGAAAAGTGTTGGTCATCGGGTATTATCAGGGAAACATTTCATTGTTGACTTAAAATACAGATTAAGGAAGAGTTTAAGAACCGTCTTGAACTCAAATTCTAATCTAGAACTAATCTACTTCCGTAGTATCAGCGCCCTATGCACTAGAAACCTCGAGACTACCTTCCGTTGACCCTCGATTTCTAGTCATGCTTTACTAACATATTTGATAGGTTCACAATTCACTTAAACATCAACTTCCGTTGGCTTAAGAATAATTGCTCATCTATAATTACTTTAGGCGTTTAAACATTCACCTTCCAGCAATTAAACAACATAAGATTAGAAACTAAGTGATCAATTCAGTTTCATGCATTACGATTAACTATAGACGAAGATCCATTAGATAATATCCCTAAACATGCAATTCTATATCAACAAATCATGAATCCCCTCTGTGAGAACCCTACATCCAACGATTAAACTACTCTCTCATGTTCAGAGAATCAACACAAATCAATTTCGAGAGATAACATCATTGGATTAATCAATAAAAAAAAGAATAAGGTTTAGAATTCTTCTCAGATTCGAAGTACGGAAGATGATTCTTCTCCTTAGGTTACAAACTCTCTCAAAACTATCTCAAAGTCCAAAAAATTGCATACTGTCAAGAGAAACTCGAGCCTAGGTTTTTTTGATGAAATCCGGTCAAAAATAAGTTCGGTCTGGTTCTTCGTAAAATCGGTTCGCAAATCGGGACAGGGATCGATCAATCCATGTCCCTGGATCGGTCGATCTGTGTCCAAAAATCTGGATATTTTCCAGGTTTGCGCGAACACTTCATTCGAGGCTTGAAATCCATCCAAAATGCTTCCTTTCCGCACATTCAAGCTTGAATCCTGTAAAAATAACAAAGAACACAAAACCGCGCCAAAACAATCCGAATACATGATAAAAACCATAGATCTCGAATGAAAACCGTACTAAAACATACTAAAATACTGACACATCAATCACATGGAAGTCTACATGTACAAAGGCTTTAGAACAACCTTCACAGGGCCAATGCTACTGTGGTTTTCCAATCTAGCCAACAACTCCATCGATTCGTTTGCAATGCTAATGGATGTTTTATGGAGCAATCGGCTAGCATCACATTCTAATGTGCACCTCCGAAGACCTTTATCGGGTCAAGCAGAATAAGGACAAGAGTCTCAAGGAATATCTCAATCGATTCAACAAAGACAAGGTATCAGTTCCTTAACTGTGTTGTCTTCACGGCTATCTCTGCCTTTAGGCAAGGATTGGTTATCGATGGTGACCCCTACATAGAGCTCACTAAGTACCCCTGCCATATTATGGAGGGCGTCCACTCCAAGGCATGGGCACATATCAAATGGGAAGAACACCCTACCTATCAAGCCCACATAGCCCCAAGTGCCAATCCGAAGGTACCCAAGTGATTATGGTTAGATTTCTCTAGTGATTAACTCAATTTCAAGTTTTAAATTTATAAAACTTAATCACCAACAATCTTCACTACCCGCAAGTGCACGACTATTTTGATTCTAGTATGTAAGGGTCGAACCCACGAGAACTAGAGATTCAAGCACTGTGAATACGCAATATCTCCTAAGCTAAGTAAATACGAAGAGAGGTGACGGAAGAGACTTAATACTAACCTAAATCCAAACACAACCTAAACATACTAACATAAACGCAAAGAATGAACCAAGCAAGAAGCACAAGGTTAAAGCAAGTAGCTAATTTGCAAAACCAAGACAAACAATGCAAGATTCAAGATTGAAGAAATCGATCTTGAGAAATGGAGATTGTTTAGAGTTAAAACCAAGAATAAAAATGGGTTTCTCTAGACTTTATTAGAGGATCGAAGCTATTCCTAGACCAAGGGTCCCTCTATAATCGATTAACCCACTCACGTGACGGAGATCTATTCACCTATACACATTACAAGGCTCAACTCTCGTTTGTTGCCTAACTAAACATGTATGTGATAGTGAATCTCAAGACATTTTAGCCATTTAACACCTTGGTGTCCCTTTCGGCAAACCACTCTCATAGCTCAAGGTGAAAAACATAGATCTAGTTTTCTCAGGCATTTCATCGAACACTTTCTAGGCGTCAA
>OVAN01007995.1:0-18821 GCA_900406275.1 Anastatica hierochuntica | reverse complement strand
TTTTTCGTCTTAGCCCGTATTTGATTCAATAGTTCTTAGCACACTTTGATCCTTTGGGATTCCGATACCTGAACCACTACAACATACTAACTGTACGCTTGCAGTGATTTCTTGGGTGAAAACCTGAGCCATCAGGTAGGCTCTTCCAATTGTGAACCTTGAATACTTAATATCTTACCAACAACATCCGTGTTCAACAGATCATAATTTATGTTAGAACACAAACCGTAGAGTTTCAAAAATCCTAAAATATATTGTTTCAAAAATAGTTAACAAAACCAAATAATTGTATAGTTGAAGCAATCATTACAACAATAGCTACATATCAGATCATAGGTGTACAATTGTCTTATGTTTTTAAAAACAGATTATACATTATAAAATGATAGTTCAACACGTCGAATGACAGTTCTAGAAGTCTCTGGTATATTTTCTTTATATTTCTGTCATTCTGGCAATTTTTATTCTTAAACTACTGTAACAATTCATATCATAGACATTATTTATTTGTATAAGTGAAAAGCAAAACATGTTAAAACAGAATATAAAAACATGAAAGTGTTTTAAAGAATGCAGCAGTTAGATCATCAAATTGTAAGATTGTTTAGAAATTCAGAAACCTAAATATTAGAGAATGTCATATGGAATTTTAAACAAAGAATGAGATCAGATTATTTAGTACAAACTTACCGAGCAAATGCAAGTTGGAGCCTGCGAAAGCATGAAATTCTGCATAAGAGTGTATTCTGAATTTTTCTTGTTTTACAGAACACATCCCTTCAGCAACTTCAATGACTTTTTGTATCCATGAAGCGGATAGTGAATGGGTTGTCTGTCACTTTGTAGTGGTTGTAGCTTGGGACAACTTCAAAATCTTTGATGATGTATAAGTTTCCTTCCTTGAGTAAGTCATTGAATATGTCTATACGACGGTGATATATCGATCCTTGAATTAGAATTTCCTGCATATGGTTTTAAAATTAAAACAATACATTAGTTAGATTTAAGCTTAAAGAGAATACTAAAGCGCTGATCATATGAATAGATTTTCAGAAGCTATAAGCTATACTTTGTTTACCTTTTCATCTAGGAGCAATAGATCATGGCTCATGAGGGTTCTATTGAGTTTAAAGTTTCGAGCTTCTCACATACGTAAGACACGTACGACGATATGTTGCATGTTTTTCCCCAAGACCAATGCATCTATAGGAACTTTTGTCGGCAGAAGAGCGGGTATATTTTCTTTTTGTTGGGCCATCGTATTAACGCTGTGAACAAAGAACAAAAAAAATTATTGTAAGCACTGTAATTGTTGAATTCATAATAAAGTAAGTATGAGATACCTTAGGTAGGCTTGTGATTTCTAATTTGAGAATGGAGACTAAACTTTGAATGAATATATTTATAACAAGTTTCACTTGTCATAATAAATGTATGAAAATGACCTTTCATTTTTCATAAATACATTGAATTTATACTTATTTAATTGAATAATTTGGTTGAGGTCAGATGAAAGGTTAAGAAAATATTTGAATTGTATTTTATCATTGGTTTTTCCTGTTTTAGAGTCATGATTCATCCCCTTAAAAATTATTTAATGGTTAGATTGAACTTAAAGTGGAATGGACAAACTTCAAAATTTATTGTTTTAATATCCGATGATGGTGTACACTCATCATAATGCGCTTAGTCTACATGGAGAGTATGGTGTAAATGTAGAGAGAATGAAAAGCATTTGGTAATAATGTAATCACTAAATACAAACAGATACATGTATCTAACAGGAATAAGAATAGTCTTTTTTATTTGGTCTAGTATAAATAAGAGCACTACAATGCAATGATCCTATCACCCTTTTCAAAATTCAAATACTACACGATGAAAAATACACCAAAAAGTCTACGCTTACGGATCTACCAGATGGCATGCTAGCTGTGATACGTACGAAAGTAGGAGCAATATCTCATTTCGACTTGCAATCTTGCATTTCTACTTGCAAGACAATGGAAAAAGTTGCCAAGTATCCAGATGTTTTAAAGTGTCTCAATTGGAATGATACATTTTCACCGCCGTGGGATCGTATTCCAGAAAAATCTGAGCTAATTTATGAATGTGCAAAGTATGGCAATACTCATGCCATATTTTTATGTGGTTTAATGGATTACTATTTTTGCAAACAGATTTATTTAGGGATGAACGAGCTTTTCCAAGCAGCAAAAGCATCACATCCAGAAGCTATGTACCTTTATGGTATGGTTCTACTCAATCAGTGGGAATTGAGTGAAAGTTCGAAGTACATTAAACGACTTTGGGAGAATCAAGGCATTGAGGCAGTGAGGCAATACCAACAAAATTGTTGTCTTGTGGTTCTAGAGCTAAGTGTGAGGCATTTTTGTGACTATGATTATCTAATGGCTCAAATCGAAGTTGGGGAAGAGTGCATCCTCGAAGATTTCAACGAAGTTTGCGAAAATGGTTTAATCTACAAGGAAATCATTCGTTTTGTAGATTATATGCATTTAGCCTAAATTCATTTAAGTTTTCAAATTACACATACACATTACTTTCTAGTTTTTTTTTTTTTGTAAAACACATTGTGGAAACATATTTATGTAATTATACATTTCTTTCTTAATTTAAGCTAAAGTTAAAGATCCTTTTTGATACATAGAAACTAATTCTAATTAGCTTTACTATGAATACCAATGGCAGAAAGTTCATTAGAAAGTTTATTTTATTTCAATCTAATTGAGTATTGCGTGATTTTACAATTTATTTTATAATCGGATAAACTATGTTATAAATAATTATAAGTGTGGGAGTTGATACGTATACATTTCCACAATAGAATATGATGAAAGTTAGATGATGATAAAGGACTTATATTAACTTCCAACGCCAGACCCATTAAAAGCCCAATAGCTTTGTCTTTTACCTAATTATAAATTCTTATCTTAATATCTAACTCTCATGAGTCTTGATGCATATGTTTTAATAAAGAAGCTGATAGGAAATTATACTAACCTGCTAAGGCAATAAAAACATCAGAGTCTGTAGCCATCTATGCTTTTCTTTGATGCATATCTGCAACAGCTCTTACTTCTTCCTCATACGTGGCTCCAAACACATAGTTGGGTTTAACCTCTTTTGGGTAGCTATGTATAATTACAGGATCCTTGTAGATCTCATCAATTAGATAACTGAAACAATAAGCGGTGAAGAAAGAACTTAAGAACCGAAAGGAAAAACTCAATGTGATATACATACATACGGTGTGAATTACCTCATGTATATTCTGGGAAAAAAACTAATCATGTTAAAACCTTAGTCACTTACCAGAGAATATATGTCATGATAATGTAGTGTCTGAACGTATAAGGTCTTGTACACCTTCATTTACAAATGAACAAAAAGATGTATTAGAAAACAACTGGACTTTCTTCACAACATAAAAGTAATAATACCAAGCTGAAGATTGTACCAAGATACTCTTCCTATTTCATGCTTATACTATATTTTACTACAGTTCAAACCATTGACCAAACCTCTAAAGCATCATTCCTAATACGTTTTACTAATAACCTCTCTCTGAATCATTGAAAGTCTCGAACCTTATCACGATTCATAGCATTGAGATTGTGAGATCAGACAAGAGAGGAGCATGCCTCCCAAACTGCTCCGAAAGCTGCGGTATAGACGACTTCTTTCATCCACGGTTAATCGCTAAGTAAAACAATGCTGAATGCGAATCATAACCGTAGCTATACTACTCCTCGAAGAAACGAATCTAACCAAAATGATAAACCGAAGCATTGTTGGAAATCCCTTAAATCTAAAAGTATTAACAATAATTGAGCAAGAGCACAAAACAAGAGGAGAAAAATTATTACTGTAAAGGAAGACAGAACCCTGCAACAATCTAAAGATAGAATCAACGATTTGCTTGACAGAGACATGTATGATTGAAGAAAGTGTATAACCAGCACCAACATTGCTTCCACTGCAAAGCAACAAAAACCCTTGAAGGGCATTGAAGTAAGACTCCATAGTCTCTTTAAATGATTCAGCTTTTGGTGATTCTCCACTCCATAGCATTCCAACTATTAAGAGTTTAAAACCCAAATCTCAAATTTGAGAACACACGAAGAAACAGAGATAAAGATCAAGTTTCTTTTAAAACCTAGGGTGGCTTGTTTAGAGAGATGTTCAGACATCTGAAGAACATCGTTCCAATTAACTTTCTCTTCTGTAGGAGAAGCTGTTCGATCGAACAACAGCAAGAAAAAAAACAAGAAGGAAATTTTAGTATTATTTGTGTCTAGTTATGATTCTAATTCATCACTTCAACATGAAACAATTGAATCAAGTAAGAATAAAAGGGTACATGAAGAGTTTCGTAGATGGTGTTGAGATGAGCAATCAGAAATTGATTCAGATCTTCTCTCTTCGATTTCACCATGTTTGTTGAACTCTCGACGCCTCTAATGGCTAAAAGCTCAAGGGTTTTTGCTGAAAGGCTTTAGTACGGTATAGACGGCTTCCGAAAGTTGAGAAAATTTCAAATCTCAGAAAACCGATTCTTGAGAAAATTGTGGACAGAGGATTTTCATGCGTGGTGGAAATCAATCATAGATCTGATTATCGCAATCTTCTTCCACAACCAACTACATCGTTGTGAGATCATCAGACATCACCATGGCTCTTTCTTTCGCTAAGCTTCTGATCTCCGCCATGGCGATTTTCATGCTTATTTTCGCTTCGTTTGCGACCTCGGAAGTTCCGTTCATGGTGGTCTACAGAAAAAAGCATGGTTTGGTATATGTTAAAAGTTTACCAAAAAATGTTTAGTATATGTTAAAAGCCTTAAAACCGTAAGTTAACCTATGGGTTTATCACCATATACTTATGTATTAAGTTGCTATTTTTCTTAATGGGTTAATTTATATATTGGGCTAAAGCCCATTTAATCACTTATTCATTTTCGAATGTATCTTATTAAAATTTCGGGTTTCTCCCTTTCCACATTTTCAATATTTCTTAATTTTCTTTCCCAGAAAAATTGTAAGAGTGAAATTTCTTCCATTTTCCTCTGAAAATCGCATCTGTATTATCCAGATTTCGAATCTAGAATGGTCTGAAAGGTTATTTCACTTGTCTGTTCTTTTTTTGGTTTTTATCTTCTCTGTTCTTGATCTGGAAGCTTTAAGCATTTTGATTATATCCATTTTGTTCTTCTTTTTGACGATGATCGTGTCCTGTGTTCCCCTCGTAAGTTTCCCTCTACCTGTCTCTCTCATTTTTCCGATTTGATTTTCAAATATGTGTGATTTGCATCGAGATGTTGGAAATTGATTGATGACAGGGGAAAGAGAAAATAATTGTTTTATTTTGATTGGCTTTTGTTGATGAAGTGGCGTTATATTAGAGCATAAAAATGCTGAGTTGTCAACACCGTTCCAAGAATTTTTATAGTATTGATTTACAATAAATTTTATTTAGTTAAGATAATTAGATAGTTAATGGAGGATCGGGGCAAGGAGCAGAAGGAAGACTGTAAGTAGAACACGTGTCACAAGAAACTTAGATTTTGGACCGACAAGATTCTCGTAAATTGCGGTTGCTTATAGCCGCGTGATCTGATGGCTTACCATGTTATTGGTTGTGGTGGGTGCATGCTTCTATCGTCACACCGACTTAGCCTCCACTTGGCCACACAACTCGCTATTGTCTTTGTCGTGTCGCTACAAAATTGTAAATTGATTCGCTCGAACAATGTCCGGTTTAAACCAAAACGAATTTAGCTTTGAAATTTTTAATTTTTTTTGTTAAGAGTTTGGCATTCGATCTTTCAGTTCGGCCGGTTAAGAAAGTAAAGACACAAATAGTTACCGATAAAAATATTGGTGGAATATATAGGAGGGAAATAGATGGTACAAATGGTTGTCTTTTTGGAGGAAAAAATTATAGTAGAATAAATAATTACTCTAGATTCAGCCCATGTTACACCATTTGTCAAAATTATGCATTTATAAAAAAGTTAGTGGAACCCACAAAAATTAGAGGAAAATTTTAGATTTACGCTAAATTTTGTTCCTCCTCAAAACATGGGAGTACTAAGCGTAACAAAAATTTTCCATTTATTCATTGTTTTCTTCTTGTTATCATTTATTCCATTCATTTTTATTCCACCCATTATTTTTCCTCATATTCATTTTTTTCAGCTCATCAAGTACCATTTGCACCCTGAGTTTAATGGAATAAAGAAGATAGATGAAAAAAAAATTTCCACTCATTCTTCTCATAATAGTAGAGGAACAAAATGAAAAAAATTTCTTCATAAATTCAGTTTTTTGGCAGAATTAGTGGAATTGTTTTCCACCACTTTTCATCTCAAATGATAAATTTTGAGAGGAAGATCAAATTCCTCCAAATTTTTCCTATAATTATGCAACCATTTGCACCATAAGACTTTAACATGTCACTGTTATTAGGGTTGGTTCGTGTCTTGCACGAGCATAATAAATTCTTTTACAAATTTCAATTCAAACAATTGATTTTATTTTTCCGCTTCCTGGATCGAAGAAAAGTAATGCATAGAAAAAATAACATTTGATTAGCTGATGACATTTTATATCTTTTCGATTAGGTTTAAGATTCCTTATCCATTTCAATGAGTTTTGTGGCAGTAAAAGAACTTAATTTTGTATGTATTTTCACTGATATGTTTTGATTAGGTTTGTTTACTGTTCGAATCCCGAATTCCAACCTAACAGAATCCGGGTAATTGCAAAACTTGTATCGAGTTTGGTTTAAGGTTTATCATGTTCGGGTTGGTTCGAGTAATATTAGGTTCAAGTTTTTCAGATAATTCATACTCTTCATATCAATTATGGTAGTTTTACTCAAAATACTCATTCAGTACTCAAAAAATAAATATGAAATTGACTATGATTCAAATACTTATTTAGGATACTTAGTTTTTAGATATCTTCAGCTACTTATTCGAGATTCAAGTTCCATTTTTTGGATTTTCAGGGTTGCAAGTAGTTTTAGGTTCCATATTCGATTTTGGTATATTTGATACTCGAGTTACTTGAAGCTCAGGATCTGATGGGTACTTTTTCAGCTTTGGTCTAGTTCGTGTTAGGGATTTTAGGTTCGGGTCGAGTGTCAGCTTGAGATTTGCCTTATCTGATAGATCAAGAATAATAAAATTAGAGAATAAGTTCTAAACTTGAAGAAGCTTCATTTTTAAGTTCAATGTCTTTCTTATTTTTTAAACATCTATAATAACTAATTAAAAGTAGCTACTTCAGATATATGAAGTAGCCACATCATCTTTTTTATAAACCTCTATGTAACTGACACGTCGTCCACACCTCATGAGAAAAAACCCATTAAAAATACCAAATCAATTATATGCTTCTAAATCAGATGATCTTTCTTTCGCACCCTTAAAAACATCTAACGCCGCTTCATCTGATTTTCTCCTCTCTCTGTATCACCATAAATCCCCTTCGATATCAGCTATGATTACACCAAAGATCTTCGGCCTCCCGTCTTCAATTATTGTTGTTTCAAAGCATTCAATTAACTGAGTTTCACGAATCTTCTTCCTCCGCTCCTCTATCGACTAGACTCTTTCATCCCTTTATATTTGATGTCATGGTTGAAGTCCTCCGCAAGTTAATCCAATTTTCGTTTTAGTACTTTGTTTATTCATCTTATTCAAGTTCTTTCCTGTCAACAGAATTTCAGTGTTTGCTCGCCAGATTCCTGTGAGGAAGAGATGATCATTGGGTGAGATCCAACAGGTTCGTCTCTCCTTTTCTCTTGGTGTTCTTTGTGTCATTTGAATAAGTAGAGAGAACAACATAATAGAGTTTAAAATTGAAGATCCAATCGCTTCCCCATTTACTGAGATTGCAATCTTCTTTGTTTGTTTAGTGAGAAAATAAGGAAAGCTACGTTTAATGAGAAGAAGCTCATAATTCAGGTGACTAGAGTTACATCATTTCTTTAAGATCTGAATTCCTCGGATTCTGAGTTTGATTTCGCTTTTTTTAATTACATGATTTTGATTGTGTTTCGCGTTTTATTGATGGATCGTAGTTGGTCGAGAGAGCAATTCCTCTGTTCTGACCCGCCATTAATGCAGAAGTGCTCTGATGCAATTGTGGGTATGCTAATGCAAGCTTGCATCGCTCCTTACTCCGAGCTTAAGTCTCTTTACTACGACGAAACTCGGTACCTAAAACCTTAGTCATTAATCTTACTTGCGGTTCTTCCATGAATTTATAAAAAGAAACCTTAAAGGCTTTAAGCACATTATTTTGTTTATCTTTTTGGTTCTGCAGGCTTCCTGTTCATATCTTTGTTGTTTGTGTCAATATCAAGATCTATTTTAGTTAGAATCCTGGTTTGTTTTGTTATAGGATTACTCTTATGAGTTAATAAACATTCTTTTGTTGTCTGAGAACTTGATTCTGCCTGTACCTTTTCTGGATGCACAGTCTTCAATATGCTGTATGTGAGGGTCTCTTTGGTTGGATCCATTTGTTCGATGTAATATGTTGATATTAATGTTCATTTGTATGGCTTTTATCTGAAAACAGAATATGTCAGCTGATAGTCCAATGTTAACCTATAAACCAGAGGCAAAAGGAGGAGCTAGAAGAACTATGAGTGGATCTTTTCATGATCAAACTGATGAAGAAGATGCAGAGACAGAACCTGGCAAATCGGAAGTTACTAATGATCCCAGTGATCTAAAACTTATAAGAAGGTATGCTAGGTACTGATTAAAAAGTTAGTTGTGAAATATTAAAAGACATTGAAGGTACGTGATTTTACCTTTTTTGGTGATGTGAACTCAGTATGCTCTCAAATAGCGAATCAACAAAGCGGTGAGGGAGAAGGAAGCAAGAGTACTTGCTAGATCTTGAATCTCAGATAAAGGTTCAATGCTTTTTCGTTATACTGGAGTTGAGAGTAATGTTTTGATATTGTGACCTTGTGTTTTCTTGGAGGTTGATTCTGTTAAAGGAGAGAATTCAACACTGTACAAGCAACTTATAAGCTCAGCACAACAATTTCGTAGCGTTGGAACAAACAACAGAGTTCTTAAATCTGATGTTGAGACCTTGAGAGTCACAATATCATCATCAATCACTTGCTCTTTCAATTTGCTAAAAGTAATGATTGCAATGTATTTCAGTTAAGTAAATTACAGGTTAAACTAGCTGAAGATTTGGTAGACAGAGGATCTTCCACTAGCAGCTTGAATCAACTTATGCAAACTCATCTAAGTCCACACCACAGTCCATAAATAGCTTGCGCTACACGAAAAATACTTCACCTGTCATTACAATCCACAATGGCCAATCTCTGTTCCTTGGGATAACATTTTCTGAGCAGAACTTAAAGTCCTTGACTTGGTAATGTGTCCTGTGAAGCTGTTAGTTGGGTTTCAGATGTGTGGCCATAATTCTTTTTCTTAACTGCATGTAATTATCACTCAGAGAATCTTATGCATGAGATAACTATAAACTTATAATATGCAACTAACATGTTCGTTAAGCAAATGAGGTTTGTGTGCAAAATATACTTAATTACTTGAAAAACTGCAATCTGTGATGTACAAATTACACTCTCACAAAGTAATAACTCAAATCTGTTCCTTCGGTATATAGGCAAACAAAAAGAATCACTTATCATTACTTTTATACTTTCCAACAATTTCTATTAACTACTTACTATTAACTACTTAAGACGGTCCTATGAATGCTATGCCTGTTGTTGTAAATTTGTAAATTAGTTATAGAGTTGAAAATTATGTTCCGAATTTAGCTGAGTTTTAAATTTTTAATTTTAAGGGTTTAGTGTCTAATATTAAAACTTGATATATGTTCCGGTAAGGGTAAATCGTAGTATATTACAAAATTCTATTCTATGTGTTTCTAACTAGAAGGAAATTAATAGATAATTCTATTCTATTTTTTCTCTTAGACATTATTTTCATGTTTTGTTTTCTTTAAATTCGTGTATGGTGAAACAGTGTGTGCACGAATAAAGTTCATGTTTCTATTCTATGTGTTTCTTTATATTATTTAATCGTAGTATAATTCATAATTATGTTTCTTTTTCTTATTTTCAGCTTATTACTATGATCAGCTTATTAATAAACTGATCATGTATGTCTTATATATTAATCGCGCTCTCACGGACTATAAATTTATTTTTATATTTTATCATTTTTTCCTATAATGATTACGTTCTTATAATATAGTTTTGTATGTTATAAAATATGTATCTAGGCAGATTAATGTTTTAGTAACTAATCAATCTTGATCACTTAACCAATTAGTTTTTTTTAATGATAATATTTAATGTATTTAGTCGCATTTATATATCATTATGTCTAAAACAGATGGTACTACACTTTGTTTTTTAGTAAATATGTTAATAAAAATTTTCATATTTTCCAAAATAAATTAATGAGTTAAAAAATATATTTGATTATATAAAATTTGATGCAAATATTATGTAAGTATATTTATCAAGACATATGTTAGTCAATCTATTGAATTCCAGTTAATTTAACCATTTTTTTGGGATTTAAAAATTTCCCAAAAAATTAATTAGTAAACTAAATCTAAATGTGACATGTTTATAGAAAATAAGTTAATAATAAGAAAAAATATTATGCAATTATCAAAAATACTTTTATTTTCAGGAAAAATATAATACCACAAAAACAATATTAATTATATGACCAATCTAATCGTTAATAGAAGGAAGAATCAATATGGTTAAGATTCCTTAAACTATATGAATTGTCTTAGGATAAAATTTGTGTTTTGAGATTAATTTGATTATATGACACATCATATTTTTTTAAAGACATGTCATCTTTTAAAGACATGTCATCTTTTAAAGCGAACATGTCATCATTTTTTGTGTGAAGTTGAATGAAATGCTGACAAATCAGCTTTTTTAACTAAAAGGATTTCGCAAATAATAGTAAGGGGATTATAAAAAGTAAAAGGTAAACTTCATTAGGTGTTTTCGTTATTTAAAATTGTATTTTTATGCAAAGACTGGTGAACATTTGTTTATGGAAGTTATATTTTCGAAACTTCATCCAGTAAGATCTCTATCGACCTTTTGCACTCAGAGTATCTTTGGCAAGAGGATTTTTCTTCGTAAGCCTCATTTTTAAAATTTTTATGGAAGATTAGTAATTAGTTTATAAATACATTTGAGAATTCTCTGATTTTCGGAGCCAATTCTCATCACTTTAAAAAAAGGTTTTATGAGTAGAAAGCTCACAACATCACCATATAGTAGGAAGGTACAAAGTATTAGAGCTGCTCATTAACCTTCTATACATATACGATACGATGATAGCCAAGTTTGTCTAACACCGACATAGTTGAGTTTTCCATGGTATTATTCCTCCATGTTCCATAAGAAAGTTGGCTCGCTTTTCTTTCCTTTTGTAGTTTTGTCGTTCATAATTACTTGCATTTACACCAAAACCGTATCAATTACAATTAAACAAAAGATAAGTTGATCAAGCAAATAAGATTATTGTTTCTAAACTTATAAACAAATAAATAAATATAACTCTTAAATTAAATTTAGTGTCATCAAGCAATATGAAACTTTTAATTTATCTACATTTTCCATTTTTTATTTTGCATCATTTGATATCAAATCACCTTATATTGTATCTTACATTTATAGTCGCAATAGAAAATTGTTTCGTACATTCAATGATTTGTGATTAACTTTACAATATGTATAAGCTATCAAACAAGATTTGATACTAAGATATAATATATGAAACATATCTACGATCTAGAAAATGGTCGTTTATAAAATATTATCCGGAATTGTGTGCTATAAATTCTGGAAAACCAAATATTTGTTGCAAGAAAATATAAATAAACTTATCCTAAAATGGTGATTGCAACAAAAAAATAATAGACAACACAAAGTATTAACAAAAGTACATCAAATAGTAAACACACCATCTTTATTAGTATTTTAAACAATTGTAACATAAAAAGATCTAACTAAATCTTTAATAAAACATTATGCAAAAGTAAGATTTTTTATGAAACAAAATTATTTAATTAAATAGATACTAAATTGTTATAAAACAAAAAAAAAAGAGGAATACAAAAGACCCGCACATACGTGCAACATCCTAAGAAAGGTAAGCAATACTACATCCCTCAATATATGCTGGCGGAAAAATACTAACCAATATGCTGCACATTTGAGGTTACATATAAAGAAAGGATGGACAATCGCTTCACAACACCAAATATTCATACTCAATACATTACGCAGGGGAAAGATCCCTAATCGATCTCTATCTTGGACTAAAAGAAAATTTTGTACCATCTGCAAGTTACAAGAGCCCCGCACTCCGAAAAATGTCGTAAAACAAAATCTACATTCAAGTGATTCACTTTGTAATGGCTACGCCTCTTGGACCTCTTTTTCTTCATTGCCTTATCATTTGCTACCCCATTCAAATTTAAATTAGTTAACTTCAGAACATTGCATTCTTTCAAAAGAATCCAAAATGAAAATTTCTCACCATCCTATAAGCATAACCAAGCTAAAACTTTATCACAATTAAAGTAAATAAAATAGCATTCATCCACAAATAAGACATACCCAAATCCCACCCGCACCACCGTAATATGACTACCTAAAGAATTCACAAAATACTAAGAAGCCAAATATTGTACACACAAACCCGCGCGTAGCGCGGGAATAGTTCTAGTTATACTAATTAAAAGGGACTATCTTTGAGCCCATAGCTTGCCTCATCAGCCTCTAAGAGAATTTCCTTTTTTTGCCACGTCAGCCTTGTTTGCTCTACTTCACGAAAGTCTCTCCTCTTTAAGCACAACGCATCATCACACTTTAAATTGGACTTACCACAAAGAAACCCATCTCGCAAAGGCCTTTCTCCTTTATCCATCTGTGAAACCTAACACCTCTTATAATCTGCAACTCTGCATCCTCATCTCAGCTCCCTTCGTCTCCCAATTTCCGTTTCTCTGATTTAATATGTGTAATTAACGGCTTCCACTCTCCATCCTTCATTCTCCTTTCCATTTAGGTTTTTAACTCAGCATAATTACGCCTCATTCATCACAGTGCCTCAGGCGAATCTCTCACCATTATATGAACCTTCAAAACCCAGACCAATAGCCGCAATGGAGCACGTTGCTGATTTTAGAACCCTTGCCATCTTGGAATCTTTGAGACTGTTGCCATATTTGTTGGCGTTGATGTTAAATATTGTCCTACCAACTATTCACGATAACATGGTTGGTATTCCAACTAACTACCACGATGAGGTAAGAACATGACAATTATTTTCAAAAACCTATTGTATATGTCAAAGTCTGAAAAAGTGAAGTTTGTTTTTTCACAACTTAAAGTTTGATTTTTTGGGTCACTCTTGCATTTTAAATAATGTTAATCTTTACAAGTTTAAGCTGCTCTTGTTCTCAGTGTGCTACTCAGCAACTGAAACTACGAAGACTCAAACTTTCTTTTCATATGATCACTTTAAATGTTTTACTATACAAACAATTGCTGGTGCTTTTGGAGGAAAAGAAGAAACTAATGGAGCAGAGTGAACACCACTAAAGGTAGCCAACGCTGGGAGTAGCGATCGCACTGCGCTTTCAAGCTTAAAATGCTCTCCTTTCCTTGCTGTTGAGTTATGAAGAGAAACTATGGTATAATAACTAATTAAAAACTTCGTATAAGAAAGGTAAAGAGAAAAGGGGATGAAGCGGTTGAAGCAGGAGGTGAAGAGATTAGAGAAACAATCATTAATCTCTAAGGTCTCTCCAAGTTATTTCTCTTCTTCTCAAAGGTAATTACTAATTCAAAAATCTTCTTTTTCAATTCCTTTCATGTGCTTCTATGTACGTTTGTTTGTTTGTGCATCTACACTTCTCTCTATGTGTATTCACTGATCATACTTTTCCCTTTTCTCTTAAATGATGTTTGATTTTTTTGGTAAGTATCCTACTTCTATGTAGTGCTTTGTGCTCGATAGTCATCCACGTGCACAGAAAAGAGAGGACAAAGACAATCAAGGAAGAAGCACGCTTGATAAATAAGAACTTGATGCTGCTACATGAGGAGAGGTAAATAGTTTTAGAAATGATAGTCATCATACATTAAAATTTGATTTAACAGGTGAGGCAGAGAAAAGAGAAAAGGAGTTAAAAAAGAGAAGAAGGGAGGAGCTTGAAAAAGTAGAGAATGAGATAAAAGAAGAGCACTTTGTAGGACCATAGTTCATGAGACTTTATGAACAACTGAAATTCATACCAAAATAATCTCTTTGGTAAGATTAATTAACAAACGGTAAAACATATTGTGCATCATGGTTAGTGGTGTGTCTTGGTTAGTGGAATTTCACAGTACAAAGAATTAATCATAACTTAAGGTTTGGTGCATCTTTATTGTATCTGTCACATTTGTTAGATTTATCTTTACACACTTTATATTTTATACTTTGATGTTGCTCGGGTATTGACGAGCATTGCTTCTGGAATTCCATAGAAGTACAAAGGTGTTTATTGAACATGGTGTTTACTCCATTTTTTTGACAGATTTGAATTGCTAGACAAAGATCTTTAAGAGTAGGTATGATTAATTATGCTCTTTCTTCCATTTTTTGGGTGCCTCATATGAACAAAATTTGCATGTTTTGTGGTCTGGAAAGAAACTAACATAGTCTTCTCTTTATAAATATTTTTGTGGGATAGTTTATGGTATTAGACAGAGGAAGCTGTACACTTCACATGGTCTGTCAAAGTTATTCATGACAAAATCTCAATAACAGAAAGCATACATCTACATGGAAGCTATCAGGAACCCTAACTATTATACTCTCATATGTTGGATTTGCGTAAAAAAGTGTTATATGTCTTCAGTGCAAAAAAAAATAACCGCTTGGACTAAGGAAATATAATCAATTTTCGATATATGTTAACACCAACTGGTTCTGAGCAAAGTGACCGTACAATTTGGTAAACAAATATAACTTCAGAAGTGCAACTCCTTTTTCTCATGTAAATGGGTATTCTAGACTCCAAAATATGTATATCAATGTGCTCTAATAGTCCATATGTATATTTTAACTTCCAACTAGCATTTATATGTTGTCCACGGATTTCATGATTGCTATTAGTTTTATTTGCTAGCATAATTCTACTAAAGACGTCTTAACTAAATACATGTTCTTTTTGGAGTGAGACTCTTCAAAAGTCCTAAGTACATATTAATATGTACATAGAAGAAACAAACCTAAGGATTGGATTTTCACTCGCATTATTTCTTTTTTGACAGTTATGCGTGACAACTTTTTTATGGGTTTGTTTGTTCCCAGTTGATCTCCGTAATGGTAGTGACCAATACACTAAGAGAGAAGATTTTTGATGTATAAGCAATCTTAGGTCGGGTATGTTTACTTCACATACTCAGAAAAATGGATAGCTGAGTTCTTAACAATGGAGTATATAAGTATATGACCGATTGGACAACTTAACTCTCTTGACCAAAGAAAGTGTCATCTCAACTTTACCAAATAGCGGCGGAAATAATCAATTTAATGGGATTTAATGTTTTCGGTTTGAGTAAAGCAATAGAGTGTCATCTCCACTACAAATTATATGTAGATTTCTTAATTGTATACGAGTATGTAAATGTGTTATTGTCCATCAAGAATTTTTATATGAATGATCAAATTTAGAAAAGTTTTGTACTTTCAAAATATTATAATTCTTTATAATCCTCTATTTATTAACTGAGAAACATTAAAAGTATTTCACATTTACTTGATGTGTAATTTAAAAGCATGTCATATTGATGTGGCAACACCATATAACTTCTAAGAGAAAATATGAAACGAGTTTTACAATATACGTCAATTTATTTATTTGTTGCAATATCAAATATAATCCAATTAAACAAATAATTTTCCTTTTTTTATAATCTTCTTTTCATTATTTTGAAATTTTCAAATAAATTTAAGAACCATTTACTAAACAATCAAATAAAATAATAAAAGATTTAATATCCAATTATATTACAATAATTACAAAGTGACTTTCTAATTATAGTGTGGTTGTTAAAAAAAATTATATTACAATAATTAATTTCCAATAGTTTATTTCATTATAATCTTGGTTTGATTTTCTTTTGATCAAAATGAATAACTGCATCATTAATATAAGAAGAATGTTTTTGATTTTTTCACATATGTTATGATTCAAATTATTTCAAGCATGCATATATTATATACGGTACAAATTATTATATAAAATAATTAAAATAATTACAATTTATTTGAAAAACATGTTATGTTTGGTTTTAACCTAAAGTTTACAACTCCTTGAAGTGTAAGTATCTTACCAGGAGAAGAAAAACAACATCTATAACGCCTTCTCCAGAAAAGCAAGTACGCAACAACAAACTAAAAAAATAGCAGTCAAATGTAATTAAAAGATCTCTCCAAATTGTAGATTATATATCTGATGGCCTATTCATGATGAAAGCTCGCTAGGTAATAGTAAACAATTTACCCATCATATCTAAGTCAACACAACTCATGGGAGCAAACAACGGTAATACAATTGTAACCTGATTTGTTTATGTACCTCTGGAAGGTTACTAGAATCCCAAGCTATAACCACTCAAGCGTAGACAATCCAATGCCAAAAAATGAAAGTGGTCTTCATTCTAAAAATCGAAACAATAGAGACACAATCAAGGTCAACACAATTCTTCTCTCTAATTAATACATTAAAATAGTAAAGCTAAAATTGAATTTTTATTTATAAATCTGGATTGAAATGCCAAACGATTCTCTTTCTGAAACAATTTTCTCGATAATAAAGCTTCATTCATGTCAATCCCCTTCTTTGATGAGTTTCAGATCTTTTTCTCTTTTCTTCAATCTCCATCTTCAATGAATTCTCCACTTCGAATCGTCATATACTTCTTCTTTTTTTTTAGTGCCTGATACCGAAAAAATTGGTCATTCTTTTTCAATATCGCCGAAATATTTCTTCAACATCATATGCATCAAAGTGTATCCATCACATATTCACCATGTAAGCGTAGTCACTTCGCTTTCTTATATGTTATTCTCCATATTATACGTCATGTTATTTTAAAATTTCTCATATCTTCTAGATAAATTTTTAAAATTAAAATAAATTTTAAAGATTTATAAGTAAAACTAATATTAAAGTTTAATTTAACACTTCCTAAATGAAAACTTAAAACATAATTATGTGTCGTACAAAAAATAATAGAATACACAAAATATAATGATAAAAATTATTTCTTTTACATAAATGATTCACTCATATTATAGAAAGTAGAAAGGAGTTTTAGAAATTTTAAATAAATTTCGTATTTTTAAGAATAAAAAATTACAGTGTCCACACTTTTATTAACATTTCAATCTAATTTGTCAAATAATATATAAAAATTATCATACGTTGTATTGTTACCATAAAATAAATATCAACTAAAATAACTCTATTTTAATTCAAAAATTAACTACAATTCAAGAAAATGTTTTGTTAGAAAATATTAACAAAATTTTTTTAGTAAAAAACGCGCATAGCGCGGACAATCCCCTAATTATTATTATCTAACTATTTAAAAGGGGAAAATTGTGAATTCTTAGATGGTCCACATCAGCTTAGAGCCAAACTCCCCTGCTACGCCACGTCATCACCCAATTGAAACACACAAAACAATATATTTCATCCATCATGAAAAAAAAATTACAAATTAGGCCAAACCCAACTAAAGACCCATTTCTCCAAAAACCCTGAGAAACTTTCCTTCCCATCATCTTCTTCTTAACTCTAGCCGCCATACCCAAATAATCATTGTTCTCTTCGTCTTCCCATCTTCCCCACTTCCCCACTTCCCCACAACCATTCATGAACCTTATATCACCATTTGATGCGGTAATTACCCACCCCGACCTCCTATATTCTCCTCCGATAACGCCTACAAGACCTTCACTACCGCAACAATGAATGCCACACTCGCTAACCTTATAGAGCACCTCACCCCCACCGGAGAAACTCATTTTTCCAACCGAAACTCCCATCGACATGGCCAAATACTTCTGCACCCTCGCCGTCTTAAGCAAAACCACAATGATGATTCGTTATCGAAAGAAATTGAAGGCAGTGATCGTAAAGCCTTTGTTTTGCTAAGTGAACTGTGGGAACCGAAATTTTCACTGTCAATGTTATGTGGTTCTAGGACTCTGTTAGCCAAAGATCAACAGATCGAGACAGCGAATTATTGAACAAGAATTACGAAAGTTAAACTGCGAAGATAATAAGACAGAAATCGTGAGAAAATTAGATAAGAAAATACGGAATACGAAATATATTGCGAAGTGATATTAATTAACGATGAACAAGTGACAGGATTCGTAAGATAGATTAACTTGAGTGAATATAAAGTGAAAACGAGAACGGATCTAAAGAATGCAGAAAACGTAAACGGAGAGCGATTTGACAGACAAAGTTAACAAAGAAGTTAAGGGTCTTATCCGAATTTCTTGATCGGAGCGTGCGCAACCGGTGTTTNTGTTGGTGACGATTACCTAGAACTAAGACGCAGACTCGTAACCTAGTTGAGACACAGCTCGCTAACGAAAAACGAAACAAGAACCCTAGTTTTATTAAGTGTTTATGTGATGACGAAAAGCTCTGTGAATGAATGAATGTATGAAT